>JAUTBS010070107.1:0-13328 GCA_032361285.1 Aequorea victoria | reverse complement strand
CTTAACTTTAAATTCTGTAGGTTCTAAGTTCAAGTCTTTATTTACTTGATCATTTTTAGTTTTGAACCCTTATTTAACACTATTAGGGTTTATGGAGTTTAAATTCTAGGATTTGAACACTTGTTAAACCAATCAGGGTAAAATTACGCCTAGTTTCGATTTTACGAAAAGCCGGGTTATTATAGTCCATCATCTAGATCACTTCTCACGGGTTACCTACAAATTTATAATACAACATCAGCTATGCTGGTGAATGAAAACATGCATAATACAATACAATTCTAAAATAAAAATTCAAATAATTTGTATAATAACATAATCATGGCATGACATATACATTGTAATCAAAAGGATAACACATAACCCATCGATTCATTTCAATTCATTTCATTCCTGAAAATATATATCTTTTTCTCTTTGGTCTCGTTAATACGAGTCACTAATATCTGGACATCAGAGGTGATCAATGTGTCAATATCATCATAAAATGGTATAGTGATATGCTCATCCGAGAGTGTGAATAATCAATCAAATTGGTACAAGAACAACCTTTTCATAAATACTATCAATGACACGTCATAACTCGGGGCCTTTTGGCCCATTGGAACCAATCTTGATATAGAGTCATCACAGGTTGGCGCCAGGGTTTATTCCATAAACGATTTCGGTTAAGGTCACCGGATACACCCGTACTGTCCCTTAAATCGTTGAGTCAACTAGAGTCACTACGAGATTCAAACCGAGTCTATTCTATTAGCTGGCCAAAGTCACCTCCGAAGAGGGCTTTCCTTTGGACTTTTTCATATCCCAAAAATTAAATCTCATGATCGCACCATGTATAATATAGGAAACAATTTCTTCCATTTTTTTAAAATAGTTAAGCCATGATTTTACAGAAAGGAATACAATTTCAGTTGAACACAATTACAACATATATATATTTTCTTTAAAACATTTAAAAAATAATTAAAACATGTGCATTTTTCCTTTTTGAAATAATTTGGGGAATACGGGGTTTTTACTTGAAAGATAAATAACAAGTAGTCCATTTACCTGATGTCCAAGATAATCTCTAAGTAAAGGAAATCAATCTACGTCAACCTGATATAATACAATACCTAAGATAAATAAAAGAAGCTAAAGCTACCGAACGGACCATTAACCTTTTAATAATTCCTATGCTTGTTTCTGGTATTTAAATTAATATTTAATTAATTTAATTTATCTTTTAAACTGGTGCCCAAATAGTGCTAAGCATTTAAGAATTTAATTTTAGCATTTCTCAATATTTCTCGGAGGATGGATCGACCCAGATGGTCCCTGAGTCGACCCAAAGGGTTCTAGGCAGCATGTGAGTCGACACAACAAGCTGTGTGTCGACTCAAGGGCTGAATGGTCTCGGCATTGGAAGCAGCGGGGCTACTGGGTAGAGGGAGGTCGAGTGTGAGAGAGAGATGGTTCGCAGAGAGAATGAGAGACTAAGAAGAGGTGGGTTTTCTGGGGGAAAGGAATTCCATTTAAGATAGGATAGCCATGAAATCAGGGATTGCATCCCTGATTTCCCTACTCGAATCCTTATCATTTCACACTAACGTCCATCTTTTAAGGAAAGATAAAGCAGACTTTTCCATTTAAAAATATTTCTGTTACAGCTGCCTTATTAGCTGATTTCTAATTTCTTTTATTTATTTCTTTTTGGTTATTCTTTCCTTATTAATATAAATTAATTAAGTATTAATGATTTTAATTTATTTCCTCAATTTAAGGTTTTATTATTTTTCATTAACTTATTATTTTTGGAAATCCTATTATTACTTTATTTAATTATGTTTTTTATTTAGTTAGTTTATTTTTCTAATTAATCAATTGAATTATTGAATTAATAATTAGTTTTAAAATTCTAAAATTTTTATCGGGTTTTACAAGTACACTTCTCGAAGTGACTGGTCGGTATCCTGGGCCATTTGGAATCTGCCTGACCGTGCTGCGACCGATCAAAGTCTCAGAACTATTTTGGTCGGTCAGTCTCGTCTCGCCTCCTTCGGTCGGTCTTCTCTGTGTTTTCACCTTTCTTTGTTGGTTTAGAGGATCGGTCATCTTGGGCGTTCTGGGCATCTTCCGCGTTCATGTGCTTCTGGGCCTTCACAATGAGCTCGGTCATGCTGGTCGGCAAGGCCTTTGCAGTTGAGAAGAGAAATTTTGTGGGCTGGAGGCCACCCGTGATTGCTGTCAAGGCTATTGTGTCATCGATGTCATTCACCTTTAAAACTTTAGCATTGAACTGAGTGACGTAGTGGTGTAGGGTCTCAGTTTTCTCTTGTTTGACATTGAGGAGGTATGTGGTTGGCCTTAAATGTCGTTGGCCGCCAATGAAGTGCCTTACAAACAATTTTCTCAACTTGGTGAATGAGGAGATGGACCCACTTTTTAGTTTGATGAACCATACGCGAGCCGCCTTCAGTGTGGTTGGGAAGGCTCGGCACATAATCTCGTCAGGGATTGCATGCAGATGCATATATGCCTTGTACGTTTCTAGATGGTCCAGGGGATTTTTTAGCCCGTCAAAGGCTTCCATTTATGGCATCCTGAATTTAGACGGTAGAAGCTCAGCCATAATAGCCGAGGAGAATGGTAAATTCTTCCTTTAGATGAGCTCATCGACAACTACTGTGGTCTTTCCCTTCATAGCAGCCATCACATTATTGAGTTGGTCTTTTAATTTTCTCAGTTTAACCACCATAGCAGTGAAGGCTTCATTCTTCTCGGACTGGGTGCCCTTTGCTCGTTTAGGAGCTCGATTTCTATCCTAAGGACGAGCCCTGCTCTCGACCATGTCTTCATTCTCGTTCGGCTCCTTCTCCTGGCATCGCCCTCGATCATTGGGTTGTTGGATTACTTGTTGCATGTTCTCAGGATGAGAAACTCGAGGGGAAAGGGGAGAAATGGGCAAGAGCCGAGCTTGTTCGTCGAGCCTTTGGTTGATGGCCTAGTTTTGGTGACCTAGGCTTTGGATTAGATGAGTCAAGTCCTTAAATTATTGCTCGATGTTAGGTTACGGACCCCTTGAGGGTTGCTCTGGTGATGATGTCCTTCTGAGGTCATAGACTGTGTGGCAACCATTCAAATTGCGAAACACGAGGGAGAGGAACAATGATCAGTCATTCCCACAAACGATGCTGGATGTTAGTGTCTGAATCTGCATGGTCCTCTTGAATCATCGTGCCTCCAAAATCATCGCCGAATCGTTCCTGTTCACTGGTTGGATTCCTACAAGATGTTAGAACATAGGCACTGGTGGGGTGCCGGCCTAATGTTCTTCGATACTAAAGTCAATGGATAGGCCATCGATAATCAATGTAGAATGTGGAAACTATAGGTAGAGAATGGAATACCTTTTGAGTTTGTAGGTGTTTGCTATTTATAGTGGTGTGGGAGCACAAGATCCGAGATACGAAGGGAATGGATCCTTGATCTCTTGGGATTCGGCAAGATCCTCTCTGATTCGAGAGAGATTCTTATGATTTGTGTAGATTCGAGCGGTATCTTCGTGATACCTGTTGACCTGGTCCCTAATTTATCGCTAAGGCAGCTGTTTAGAGTGATCTTGGACGAGATTGTCGATGTTGATTTTGGAGTCCCTTATGGGTGTTCTCCTCGGTCAGTCGAGCTGACTGAGGAGGTTGTCCGACTGAGTAGTTATCTGACCGAGCGTACGAACTGAGCAATTGCTTTCGATCGACCTTTGGCTATTACTGGGAGCTCAGCCTTAGTCGGCTAAGATGACTTTTTATCTTCTCCCCTCTCGGTCGGCTTTGGTTGACTGGTCAATTTATACTTATCAAAGATGACCAGTGGCTCTCTTACATATTGTTGGGGATTTTGTATCTCGTGTGTTGTTAATGTAAGTTTTATTTATGTAATCAGGTAAAGAAGAGAGTGAGTATTTCTATAAGCTTTTATTTGATACACATTTCAGTTAATTGTGAGCTAAATGAGTTGTGTTGCACCACTCCGAATAAGTAAAGCATCCTCAAGGGAGTGAGTGTGACATTTTTGTATCAGAGCTTAGGTTATAGGTTCTGTAAACTCGATTATGTCTGGTACTGTGGTGGACCATATAATTGTGTGTTAAGTCGTTAAGAGCAGGGTAATTGTTAGGGATATCTTGCCCTTATCTTTAGATGTCCAGTTAACTAGCTTGAAGATTCGATTGAAAACACATTTTTTGCAAGATGTTGGTTCTAATTGAAAGTCTAAGTATGTTGATTGAGTTGGAGAGATAACCTTGGCGATTTAGGTAAGTTCATCGGGTTGAAGGGCAAGTTCAAATGAAGGGAAGCTTGTTGTTTGAATTAAGGAGATTTCCCTAATAGTTTGGATGAGTTTGAGAGCTCGAGGTAAAAGTTGTAAATGAATAGAACTCTATTCAAAGTATGTTGTTCGGGTTGGAGAGATTGCACTAATGTTTTGTGTGAGCTTGAGAACTCAAGGAGGAAGTTCTAATGAACGGAAGTTTGGTCTAAGAGTATTAGCTTGATTGTGAAAAGATGACCCTAACAAGCTAGAAGAATCTATATGGTTTAGATGAAAGTTCTAATATATGAGATTTTCATCTTGAAAGCTTGAGTAAGTTGCAGAATTGGGAAGGTTGTCCAAGCTGAGCTGAGTAAGTTTGATGGAATGAAAGTACCATTTTAGTGGTTGCCTTTTTTTTGGCAAGATGAGTAAACATAGTACACATTTTTCTTATTAGAGGTGAGCAACCTTAAAAAAGAAAATAGGTCAGAATATGAACCCTAGATCGGGTTTTGATGAGGGAGAGTTCATCCTCATCGGAGTATAGGTAAAGTAACCTTGATGGCGATAAGTATCACATTTTATGTGAAATTATTTAAATATAATGTAGATTCTAAATATTCTCAGAAAACGAAAGTTTATGAAGTATCTTCTCGGGCATCAAGGGTCCGAGAACACTATATTATAAAGCCAGAATAAGACACATGTAGAAAATTAATAATGTATAAAGGAGAGTATTATACTAATGGAAATGAGAATATTAAAACTTGTTGCACTAGGAGTGCTAAGGAGGAATCATGGAGAACATAGAGTATATTATTGATTCGAATTAAATTCTTGTGGATAAATACAATTTGGGTCATAAGACATGAGAGAGATATGTTGACATGAAAGGAAAGTTTGTTTCAGTCTTTCTGAGTCATGGATCCATGTTGATGTTTTCTGTACTAGGAATAACCAGCGTGAATCTCTCCTATGGAGATAGATTGGATGATAATTGTTGTGTAAAGATGGACGGTAGATAGTAATAACTCCTTTTAACTCGTACAAGTATGGAAGTTGTTCTTCGTCACACTAAGTGAGAGGTTATGGATCATATGGATCTTATGAGTTTCCTCCCTAGTAAAAAAGAATTGGGTTATAGTCGTAGTTGGAAACTATTTCTTTTTGTTTGGTACACCTTTTGGAAGGTGTGTATGGTTTTAGCATCATTCGAATATAGGGTAAATCATATGTCGGTAAGGTGACGAGTAGTTCTATATTTAGGCTTACACGCCGTAATACCCTTTTGGTAAAGGTTGCATTAGGATGGTGAGTAGGGTCGTGACTCAAAACGTTCGTATGATTTCTATGACATATAGCATCAACAAGTCATGAGGAATGAGTTATTGTTGATCATAAATCAAAGATTACTTAGTCCGCTTGAGTATTCGTCTTATCAGTCAAGAAGTGGGCTTTCCAAATTGTGAGTCAAGGAAGGAATCGTTTTTCATCCACCCATGGTGCGAAGGAACAACCTGTGTGATCAAAGTTGCAATATAGATGAATAGTGTTTCTTAGTGGAAAATTTTATGCCGCATAGTATCAAGACATGTCTTTGGAAGGTTGTGGTTGAATCCCATTTAACATTTGGAATTACAATCTTGAAAGTATGGAAACCCTGGATACATCTTGTAATAACAAGACAAGAAGAAGAATCGAGAGATCCATTTGCGTCACGACGCAAACGAAGAGCCAACTTATACCGATAGGAAATAGGATAAAGTCACAAATGATGAAGGTGAATGGAACATGGGTATGGTTGTAGTAACTTAATTTGCAATTTGGGACATCAAGACTCTAATACGGAGAAGAGAATTGCTGCAAATATGTCCTGAAGTAAAGAAAAGGCAACAAAGAAGGACTTTCCATCGAAAAAAGAGTTGAGAAATTCTCAAACAAATTCTTGCATAATAGTAAACAATGATGATATCCTTAGCCGAAGAGTTGGAGTACTCAACTCAATGAGAAGTCTTCACGCAGTCATAAACAATGATGTCTGACCTGGTGAAAATTGTAGCTTAGCGTCATTGAATGATTTCGGATGAAGTAGCTGGATGAGGACGTCATGACAACTACAAGAATGACAAATAAAATTTTTAGAAACTTGTGAGATGGCTCTGTAGTGATAATCAAGTTCGACGATGAATAAAACTATCGAGCAGGTGGTGTAATGACTTCATCCAAGATGAAGAACGAGAATGTGATCAAATCCAACTGAGAAATTAAAACTTTTGTTATAATTAGTTTGAGATAATGCGAAGGATAAAAGAGAAATGAAGCTTTTGTGACGAGGGAAAAAGAAATATAATTAGTGATCGAACAAATTAATTATCATGTTATGTTCTACGCTGGATTGGTTATCGTACATGGATGATCGGTGAAAGCTCTAGTAACAGTAGGAAATTCATGAAGTAAGATTATATTATGAGAAGATCATGTTTTGTGAAACATAGGATATTTTGTCTATAAAAATAATATCCATGTTTTGAACGTGGCAACTGAAAATTTTGAGGATAAAATTTCTTTTAAGGATGGTAGAATGTAACACCTCGTATCTTCGTAACTATAAAACTCATGAGAATGAAAGTAAATTTTAAGAGGATAGTACTTGAAACTCTAAAATCCAAAGGAGAGAATGTAATATAAGGAATGAAGTAAGCCCAAGGGGTAGGCCAAGGTGAAGAAAGGTTCAAGTAAGAATGAACGACTTCACGAAAGTTATAAGGGTGGGCTGTGAAAAGAAAGATTCAAAAGGATTGTAATTACATGAATTTGATTATAGGCCCAATAGTATAATTAAGGCCCAAGTAAGTTAGTTTAGATTGAAGAAGGATTGTTTAAGCTCAAGAACTAAATTCTTGACACAATAGTTTAAAGAGACTCAAAGATAGAAAAATTACAAAGGGGTTGAAAGGTGAAACATCAAGTGGGCTACGTAGGTGGACTTAGAGGATGCTAGTGGGCTTAAGAAAAGAATTGAATGTTCAAGATGAAAAGAATAGAGTTAGCCAAAGAAAAAAATTATTCAAGTTCAAAACCTAATTTTGTCACAACAATCAAACTAGGCCCAAACAATGAAAATTAAATGGGCCAAAGAAAGAAGTGGTTTTGTGGGCTTAAGATAAAGCCCAAAAGATGATGAGAATTTAGAAAATGGGCCAAAGAAATAAAATTGAACCCAAAGTAGTGAAGGCCCGAGAATGGAAAAAAAATGATGCTAGCTTAACATACTTAAGTTAATTCATGTTGGCCCAAAAATAAATCTATTCCCAAATGGGCCCAAATATAGAAATATGAGGTGGGCTTAGAATAAAAATTTTAATGGGCTAGGAAAGGGCCCAAATGTAGTATGAAAAATTTAAATTAAGCTCAAGTATGAAAAATTAATTCAATTAGAAATTGGGCCCAAAACTAAATTGAAGTCTCGTAAAATATAAAATAAAATAAAACAAAAATTATATATATAAACATACATATTTTTAGTTGGAGGAGAGAGAGTAGGAAGAGAGAGGTTGTGATGTGATATTTTACTATTCAAGAAAAAAATAAAAAGAAAAGAAATGATAGAAATGCAAGTGATGTGATTTTTAAAAAACTTTTCTTCCCTAAATTAATATTGCAAGCAATGTATACACACACACACACACATATATATATATACACATATTTACATAATTCTCCATAAAAGGAGAGGATGTTGATGTGACAATTTTTAGAAATAAAGAAAAGAGAAAAACAAAAAAGAAGGAAATACAATTGATGTGACATTCGAAAGATTTTTTTTTCATAATTCTTTTAGAAATCAAGATATACATATATATATGCACACAAATATATATATATATATACACGTCTCCATGAGAGGAGAGGGAATTGATGTGACCTTTTTACTATTCAAAAAAGAAAAAAGAAGGAAAAAATGAGAAATGAAGAAAATATGGAAAATGCAAGTGATGTGACTTTAGATGATTTTTCCTCCATAATTCTTTTAGCAATCAAGATATGTATATACATATATATACACCTCTATGAGGGAAGAGGGAGTAGATGTGACCATTTATGAAAATAAAGAAAAAAAAATGTCTTATGATGGGAAATGAAAGATGAAAATAACTTATAGAAGATTTTTCTTCCAAACTCATGTCTTCCAATCATGGCCCTAAGTCAACTATGGTTAGGAATCAACCTGACTAAGTAAACTAAACCCTAGCTAGAATATAATTTGGTTGGATGCAAACCAAATGCCAACTAAATGAGGGGTACAAAGGTAATTTAGCACCCTCCATATGCCTATATAAAGAGGGAAAGTCTCCCACTTCCCCTCCATTTTGGAAATTTTCTGCAAGGAAAAGGGAGAGGGAAAGAAAAAAAAAGAAGAATAAGAAGAAGAAGGATAATGAGAAGAAGAAAGAAGAAAGAAGAAGAAGAAAGAAAAAGAACGAGAGAGAGGAATGAGGAGGTGGAACCATCTTCCTTGGTCTTCATTAAAGGTTAGTAGATTTTGAATTCAAAACTTGTAACCTATTGTATCATCTACTAAACGATATATTTACCATGTGTATGGATCTTAGAACAAAAGAAAACATGACAGAACACACCTAGGATGAAGAGAGAACCTAGATCATGAAAATGTTCTAAAATTCTATTTTAGGGTTTCATGAACAAAAATGTGTAATAAGGATCAAATCGTAGAGGAAACTCAAATATGGAATTTCTTGAGCTCGGTTAATAGGTTTAGAGTATGTATAATTTTTTCTTTGGATTTAAGAACATGATTTGATACCCCAACACTATTTTTGAAATTTTGGGTACCAAGGAAAAAAATTCAAAGGCAACTTTGAGAAATTTTAATTAAATCTAGAAAAATCATATTGTAACATCCCATAATTTATAAAAAATGTAATTATAAGAAATATTGATAAAATACCAAGCTTGAATTGATAATTAATCCTTAATCCTGGTTCCATTTGTTTAAATTAGGTATTAAGGAGACTTAAACTACAAAATCCCCAAAATAGGGTGGAGTGTGGAGTAACTTCTGATGAGTGGAGGCTTTTTTGGGAAAAAACAAAGATCAAAGTGTCAGGATTTAGGGGCTGTTACCTCCCCCTTGTCCCCCCCAAACTTCTCCCTCCACCAGTACTGTCAGTGTGAGATTCTCCCATTTAGGGTCTGCTCTTTCTCTCTCTAGAAGAAAGCTGAAGCTCTCTTCTTCCCCAGGTCACCTGAGAACCTTTGCATCTGTGTATGAGAGATTCTGAGATCGAGTGAGTGAAACACCCTTGTAAAGCTTTGAGGAATCGAAAGCTAAATCTGTGGGTGCTGCTATACTCTTCACAGAAGAATCGAAGGAGATAAGGGACGGAGAGATGGAGTAAACACCATTGGAGTGTTCTTGGGTGGTTTTGAGGTAAGAATCTATTTCTAAACTCTCATAGAAGTCACATCATGAAATAAACGATGTATGAGACCTAGATTCCTTGATTCTCGACCCTCCATAGCCCTGGACCTTACATTCATAGGTGTTTCTTTTAACCTCTGTTTGGTGCTCCTAGGGAGAACCCAGTTTTTTTAGGAAGGAAAAGATTCGATGAAAGAATCTTGCACGAAGGATTTTTGGGTATTGGATGAGAGGGGTGTGGAGGAGAGAAGTTGTGGATATTTTTAGGCTTGGTTTGAAGTAGAAAAATTAGGTTTTCTCTCCCCAAATATAGCCTTAAACCATAAAATAGCCAAAACAGAGCAGCTGTGTTTTTCTGGAGTTCGAGTCAACCCAGGAAGCCCATGAGTCGACCCAAGCATGTTTCAGCCTCTGTAGTTTGCACAGGCACTGAGTTGAGTCGACCTACGAAGCCAATGAGTCGACCCAAGCATGTTTCAGTCTTTGTTGTTTTGGCAGACGGTGGTTTGGGTCGACCCATGGGGGTGAGGTGTCGACCCAAGGCTAGACTGTCTATGTTGTGTCGACCCAAACCGAAGGTGAGCCGACCCAAGACCTTGCCCCGCGCGCATGGGTTGACATGTAGCAGCCCACACCTCGACCCAAACCCTTGTTGTGGCAGCCATGAGTCGGCCCAACTTATGAATGAGTCGACCCAGAGACCCGTGAGTCGACCCAACCCTTCTTTGAGTCGACTCAAAGCAGTGAAAAGTTATGCTTTTCCGTTGGATTTTCAAGCCTTTGTGGCCACTTTTAATCTTAGGTTTCTTCTTGAAAGATGTACCTAATAGTCATATCTACCCTCTGAAATCATACCAAGAATTTTCAAAGAAATTTGATCACTTAATTCAACTTTACCAAACATCATAGGATGGGGAAAACTTCTAAGTTGAAATTAGGACCTATTCCAGTGGGAACTAGGGGCCTTGGGAGACCTTAGGATCATGACATGAAATGTAGAGATCATGTGGTATTACTTCTTATACATGTTTTATTGTATACTCTAGGTCCCGGAGATTTAAACACCGACAAAGAAGAGGTTATTCGCGAAGTTTTCTAGTAAAAGGTGAGAGTGGCTAGTTGTTATAAAATAAAGTGTAGAGAACTGAATTTTATAAATGTTTTGTATAACATGCGTTGTGTGATGATCTCATGAGTGTTTTTCCTAAAAGCATGTTTCGGTGTATAAATGAAGTCTACCTTCCGATTATCAAATGTGAGCATGTTTTATGTGAATATGAAATCGAAATGTATATTTTTGAGTTGCATGTGTTGTTTGTATATGCCAAGTGATAACGGGTAACCATCCCGGAGGACCCCGTGTTTGGGTGCCTGATAGCCTTAAAGGCTTTACCCTTGTGCGGGTGTATCTTGGGCTTAAGGCATTACCCCGTGTGTGGGTGTTTGATAGCCTTAAAGGCATTTCCCCTAAGAGGGTGGAGGTCCAGTGGTGGACAAGGCCCCATGTGTGGGTAGATACACTGACCACTAGTGTTTTATATGAGTGGCCCTCCTACACGTCACTCTAAAATAGAAACGTTGTAGTGAGATTACGGTACCGTCGGAACTCCCGGTCGTGAGGTTAAACGACTACTTGGGCATTACACGTGTGTGTTGGGTGTGGTGTTATACATATGCAAGTTTGTGAGGTATGACATGTGAATACTAATGTTTAAATACTTTGATAAAATGTATTTCAATGCATGATGTTTGGGAAGCATAGAAACTCTTTTCTTATATGTGTGGGTGAGATTGCCTTTATCTTAAAATATTTTATGACATGTGACATCTTTATATCTTATTTCATTTTATGCTAAGCCAACCCTCCTGTGACCTTGTGGTTGTAGATTTTAGTTCGGGATAGATCGGGATCCTCTAGTGCTAAGGAAGGAAGACTTTCATGTAATAGTTTTTAGTTGGTTTTGAAACAATGCAAACAAGTGTAGCTCATCTTTGTTTTGATGGGGATTGAGTATCCCACTGTCAACTTACTTGTTTTCAGTATGTAGCTTTTCAGATGGTGTATCCCTTAATGGATTGTAAGCATGACGTATTATTGTTGTTTTCTTTAGATTCGGGTAATGCGAAGTGCATCCCTTATTAGATTATGCTTGTTTTTGTCTAGGTGAGCCGTACCACCCCTCCCACGTGAGATTATTTACCCTATTGGGAGAGGGGTGTTACAATTCTCGTGAGTCCTAAATATTTCAAACTAATGAAAGGCATTATTACTAATGTCAATCTTGAGGTATGAGTAATTCTAAGTAGTTAATGTATAGTGAATTATTGGATGCACACTTTTTTATGAGTATTAGAATTTCTTAAACTAGTATTGGGTCTAGGATAAAAGATTATTATCATGAATCTTTCACAAGAGTTTACGGATAAAACGATTAAATGGTTTGTAAATTGGGGATATATATATATATATATATAAGCCACAATCCAGAGAACTTACTAGATACTATTAAATTATCTCAAACGAATCACATTCAGCACTACTGCAATTATTAGTAATTTATATCAACAAACTCTAGTAAAATACAATTCTCAAATCGAACGACGTATTAATCTAGAATTGTAGTATGGTGGTAGAAAATAATAAAAGGAATAACAATTCATGAAATTATAATGTGAAGTTGTCGATAACAAAAATTGACAAGATAATGACAAACCAAACTTTCAATATGTCACTAAGAAATTAAATATATTTCCGAATTTCATCAAGAAGGACAACATTAAACAACATTTCCCACAAGTCAAGAAACAAAACCTACCAATTAAATGTGACATAATTTCAATGAAAGGACACCCCAATTGATTAAACATCAAGAAAATTGAACCTATTTTGATGTACAATACTACAATAATCCTCATAATTTTTTAATGATGACATTCAATCAATCATAGCACATATAAACAATCACTAATAATAAATACAATAATAAAAATAATATACGAGAGTTTTCAGTCGGTTCACCCACAATCTCTACTATCAAGACAGATAACAAATACAACATATTCGGGTGTTCAATAGGCTCACCCTCAACCTCCTAATATCACTAAGGGTTTTCAATAGGATCACCCCTAACCTCAACCACGTGTGTTATTGTGTACATTTATAGTGTCTATATATAGAAAATACTTGCTGGCCATTAGGTCGTGGAGAATGTAGTGGTGGATGAGAAGACAAGTGTTCACTGTCATGAATATCATCTCCCACGAACTCCCTAAATATTCGATACTCACTAGATGCATCCAAAACCTACAATATGATGGGTGTCATAAAAATTTAATGTGTATATATATAATAATAACATCTATATAATAAATTAGAGCAATTAATGAGACATTTGTCCTATATGGTAATATTAATGGTTGAGATCTTTTTAATTTAATGGTTAAAAAAGAGTAGAAAAAGTGAGATGATAGAGAAAAAATAAATGGGTTCCACATTTATAGAAATTTCATACACAATTTTAAATATTTTTTTTTCTTTTAATATTTTAAAATTAATTATCAATGAACTATTTTACACACAAAAAATATC
>JAUTBS010069996.1:1345-13331 GCA_032361285.1 Aequorea victoria | reverse complement strand
AATAACAAAGGCCAGTGACGTTGTACCAATAATTTTGTATCTTTGAGGAAGATTCTTCCATGGCAGCCAAGTCCAATTAAAACCCACTTTCTCAGAGCTAAATTCAGAACCCAATTGACCCTCGGATGTCTGCTCCAATTCATCGACCTGAAGCCCTGTCAGTACTGGTACGGTGGCTTTCTCGTTATCTTTAACATTTTCCTTCTCTTTGATACTACAAGAAACTGTGAATTTCAAGCGAGGTCTTGAGGGAAAGACATGCAAGTGACGGCGTTTGAGAGAAGTGTTAAAGATTGAGTTCTGAGATGGCGGATAGTGTGAAAGACAAAACAAGTTATGGTCTGCTCTAAAAGTGAATTTCGCCATTGTTGTTATGTTTCCTTAGGTTGGATAAGACGACGAAGAAAACTGGGGCGATGAACTGTGTCGTGTTTCGTTTGCTTCCTCTGGGTTTGTAGGTTGTCTTGATGATTGAGGAAGAGAGAGGGGGGAAGATACAGGGAAGCTCCCCTCCGTTAATTTTACTATTTAGGCTCACGATAATTCAAAATGTCCGTTTTCTAGGTCTAGAAAACTATTTACGTAAATAAAATAAAATAAAATAAAATAAATTTAAGATTAATATATAAATATATATAATAACGAGATTTATTCATGTATTTATTAATGTCTGATTCAATTAAATTTTTACATTAATAATTTTTTTGCAAGATTTACAAAATAAATTGTTGGAATTATAATTCACTTCAAACTCACAAAATAAAATTTTAAGAGATATAGAGGAGATATGGTGGAGGAAAACTCATTTTAAGAGACAGGAGCTCATATTCAAGGAGTAATTATTCAGAAATACCAAAAATACCATGCGTTATTGCGGACATAATGCTCCTAATATTGGTCTTAAAAAAATAAAAAATAATCTACTTAATATGTATTGTATTTTTTATTAATCAAAAGTAGTATATAATCAATGGGGTTGGTTTATATTGCTAAAATTAGTCGTTTATAGATTGTAGCTAAATAAATTTTAAATTTGAAGTTATTTTAGTGTTTGATAGTATTGAAAATTTATAAATTATAATGCAAAAATTGTATTTGGTGTATAAGTTGAAGTTGAGAAGCAATTCTAAGCTATTTTTGAAAAATTACTTCTTGGATAGTTGATAAAAGCTATAAACTTTTTACCTTAAGTTGTGCCAAACACTTTAAAGCAATTCTTTTAAAACAAAAAAAAAAATGAAAAAAATACTCCATTAGGTTTTGCCAAACACAAAACTGTCAGGTGATATTGCTGAAGTATCCAATATTTTTTTTGGAGTTCAAAACACTCGTGGGAGGTTAGAGGA
The DNA here is from genome assembly GCA_032361285.1 of Aequorea victoria. Classification (NCBI taxonomy): domain Eukaryota; kingdom Metazoa; phylum Cnidaria; class Hydrozoa; order Leptothecata; family Aequoreidae; genus Aequorea; species Aequorea victoria. The sequence continues at coordinate 11,985 of JAUTBS010069996.1, read as the reverse complement.
TTTGAGGTTGCCACGAAGGTTGCAATTTTGTGGCTCCGATTGTCACTGCGAACCTTTGGAATATTTGGATGGTCACCTGAATTAGGCATAAAATTTGATTTGTTTTCTGCATTTTTAAAAAATAAAATCACAGTTTAAAATTTTTTACTTTTTTTATTTCATCTCAATAAAAGAAATTTAAAAAATAGTCAAAAAACAAAAAATATATATATAAATAGACGAAAATAAGTATTGTACGGGGAGAATTCGTAGAGTATTGTAGATCGAATGAAAATTTTACCAGGCCGTCCTAGATCTTTTATGAAAGACCTGAAAAATAGCAAATGTAATCTGCTCGGTAGAGTATTGCCGAAAGCCCCCTCTAACGGTCGGGTGAGTACTGATCGGATGGAAATAAGGAAATAACAGAGGTCCAAATAGAATATTAGGGTTTCAAATTTATCTTACGTACCTTCCTTCGTGTCCGCATCCGTCCTTATATGGGCTGATCATCCGGAATAGTCAACACAGAATCTCTGTTGACAATCTCGTGTCAGTCTCAATTTTGACAATGACGGCGCCTACACCGAATTTAATGGCAGGGCAGGGTACTGTCTTGTCAGAGGCGTGTGCATGGCATTAATGAGCATTAATGACGATTGCCGCGACCGTACGAATCTCGGCCTGCAGAGTTCGTCTTCGGTTAGTGGGTGTCGTTCTCTCTCCTAATGCCGAGCATGTATGTCTTCGGCCCTTCCTCTTCTGAGCCGGTTAAGTATAGTGGGAGTCTTCCGTCCTTGGATTGTGAGCCGTACCTCCGGTAGTTCGGTCATATCGATAATCTGTCATTGGGTCAGTCGTGCTTTGACCCATTAGGTCGGGCCATCGTGGGTTCGGCCCACTCTTGCTGTTTGACCCATTGGGTCGTCTTGCCGAGATCTCGGCCTCCTTCAAGTATTAAAAAAAACTAATTTATTAGCTTATTTTGACTTATCTTTATTTTTTAAAATTTGTGGTCAATCTTTTTCTTTTATAAGATGAGGAAAAAAGTTCAGTAAAGATAATAATAAGAAAATATAAAACAAATAAATTATTATCTCAAATTGGGCTTATTTATTCAATATTTATTAAATATTTACATTTTTAATTTTATTAATTATGTATGTAAATAATTTAATTTTTATTAATTAGTACCCTAATGTTAGCTATCTTAAAGAAATTATCAGAATGAGCTAACGTATCTAACTTAAGATGTTTGGGTATTCATTTAAAATATAAAAATTAAATATTCGACAGGAATTGACTGGATAGTTCAAAAAAAATAAAAATCTCTATCCAATTGATCCGTTTGGGATAATTTTTTAGTTTGATTATTTTTGTCTTTTCTGGATCATTTTTCTTGATCTTTGGCTAATTTTTCTTACTTTTATCAAAATTGTATCGATGACAGAAATCAAAAATAATAATTTTTTTTCGATCAAAACTTGAAGAGAAAAACCACTAAAAACGAAAATAAAAAAATATAAAATTTAATTATTTGATTAATTCTGCCTTGATTTTGTTTTTGTTTTATGAATTCTTTTTCACATTATAGTAAAAAAAATTACTTTTTTGACTTATTTCGATGAAAAAAATAAAAAAAAAATATAATAATTTGATCAAATAAAAAAAATCACTAAATATAAAAATAAAATAAACAGATAAGCTATTATCTGAAGTGAGTTTGGATCCAAGCAATTATTAAAGTGTTTTAAAAACATGGAGATGTGACTATTTTATATAATTCATAAAATATGAAATTAACAAATTATTAATAATTATCTCATTATTAGTTCTATAAAATTACACTGTTTATGTTTCCCTCTATTAGTTCGGTGGGCCTTTGTGTGTAATTCTTTGAGCATCTTCAACCCAAAATTCTATTTTAGATGATTTAAATAATATTTTGTTCATTAAAAAATAAATTTAAGAGAATTTACTATTCATGCTAACCATATATCTCTATTTTCATCCCTACTAGATTCCCTTCAAACTTAACCTCCAAAGTCTTTTTTTGACTTATTTTTCAAATTTTATTAAATATATTTAATGTTAGTCTCATTTTAAAGATATTGTCATATCTTTTTAAAGATACTATTGCAAATATTAAATGTTATATGCCCAATACAGGGTAATCAATGTCTCTTTACATACGCTTAATCTCATTGAATATGAGTCGCATTATATAGGGACGACGTCCTAAAATGGGTCGGGCATAATGAGAAGGAGAACCGACCAATCATATACTTTAGCATCACATAAGGTGGGCCGAGCATGACTGAGTAGAGCAATCGCTTGGCTTCAAGGAGCATAGATTGAGATGTCCCTCGGCCAAGATCCAAGTACAGCAGCTTGAGCAAAGATGAAGGAGATGATAAGGGGACATTAAATGAACCATCAATGAGCATTCACTGCACCATTAATGGGCATTTTATGACTGCTACGTCATCATTGTCCTACCAAAACAAGACTAGACTTGGTCGAAAATAAGAGAACAGCAGAGGCATGATCCACCCAAGATAGGGACAACTTGTCCCCCCTAACACCTTTCTTGCCTATAAATAAGGGAGTTAAGACAACTTACAAAGGTGTGTGCAAAATTCTCTCTACTTCCATATTATTTCCTAGAACTCTTCCCTCTTATACTCTCTGCTTCCAAAGATTGGTTTTTTCTAGCTAATTTAGCCATAAGAGGGGGATTTCGGCGAGAATACCCCGCCGGACAGTGACATTATTTTCTCTTTGCAGGATCGAAGATCCATACGTGGGTGCAGATCGAAGCCTGGTTCTCTTCAAACCCGATCTAAACAACACCTTGCGAATTCATGCTCGCACATTTGGCACCATCTATGGGAAATTCTAAACCAGACAAGCCTGACCGCCATCCATGGCATCTCATTCAAAAACAAGCTCAGAAGGATGCGATGATCGGTCCAGCAGAAAGCACGGCCTTGTGGACAAGATTTCTACCAAGAGATTAGTTAAGTACCGTGCACCAAACACCAAAACGTCTTGAAGAAATCTTTGACCAGGAGGCCACTTTCAATCAAATGAGAGACGAGATTCCAAAACTAAAGGCGGCTCTAGTGGGCTATGGGCATCTCAATTAATTCATTGATAGCCGAGGACAGACCGAGACTAATAGCACCGATCAAAGAGGAAGGGCAGCACCCCCGGTCATCCAGAATAGAGGTGAAATCTCGGTAATCCACGAGCTGATGGATCACAATCAGAAAAATGGCATCAGAAGCCAAGTACAAAAGGCTCAACATCACCGAGTAGTGATGAGCGTTCAAACCACAAAGAGGCTGAGATCCTGCACAAGGAAGGCCTAGATCTCTTTTACAGAAGAGGATTCAGACAGGGTCTAGCACCCGTACAACGATGCCTGGTTATAATATTGAACATGGATGGATTCAATGTCAAACGAATCCTGGTAAACCAAGGAAGCTCGGTCAAGATTATGTGTTACGAGCTTTTCAAGAAGCTAAGTCTGAGCGAGAAAGACCTTACACCGTCACTCACTCCATTGGTGGGATTTAATTCGCAGCCGGTATAGCCACTAGGGAGAATGACGGTCCCCGTCTGAGCTGGCTCCACTACTATTGAGATCGACTTTCTCGTGGTGGACGACCCCTCAGCCTATAATACTATAGTAGGCAGGTCATGGCTACATGAGTTGAAGGTCGTACCATCCACATACCACCAGATGATGAAATTCCTCACGGAGGAGGGCGTGGAGGTCATACATGGCGACCAGGTTGCCTCAAAGGAATGCTTCGTGACTGAGCTAATGAGCAAGCACCACACGGGGGAGGTTCAATTGGTGGAAATCCCTGACCAGCTAGTATTAAAGGACGTGAGTACTAAGGCCTAAGAAAATGCCACAGAAGACCTTCTCACCATTCCTATCAATGGGGCCAACCCCGAAAAGTTCTTCTTGATTAGTTCGCCAATGGGGGAAGAGGAACTGACCTAAATGATTGCCTTCCTCAACGCTAATATCAAAGTTTTTGCCTGGACACCTTATGAGATGCCAAAGGTTGACCCTGCCTTTATCTGTCATAGACTCAGCATTAGCCCGGCATACAAGCCTATCAAACAAAGGAGTCGGATGTTGGCACATCATCACGCTGAAGCAATGGCTGAAGAGATAGCTAAGCTGCTCAAGGTCGCGGAAATCCGGGAGGTTCAATACTTAGATTGGCTATCCAACACGGTGGTGGTCAACAAGAAGACCAGGAAGTGGAGGGTTTATGAGGACTTCACTAGTCTGAACAAGGCTTGTCCGAAGGACAAGTTTCTCCTTTCAAAAATAGACCAGCCGATGGATTCAACGGCCGGATATGCACGGATGAGCTTCCTCGACGCCTATCGAGAATGATGAGTATAGGGTTTGTGGGCAGTCAATTGGAACCGAGTATATTCCCAACCAAGGTTGGTCAACTGAGAAGGTAGCCGAGCGCACCTGGGGGCCACCAAGTGGTCGGCCATTCCGTGGCATGACCGACTGGGAAGCAGGACCTCGCATCGCTCGGGTAAGCTCTTTTAAGTCTTGGACGACGCAGAACTATGAAATACCGACCACTCCACTCAGGCGTGGGGGCCTGGTCGGTCGAGCCATCCACCACAGTTCAGCCGGTCGGGCGCGGGAGACCACATGAAGTCGCTCCCTAGATCTACGCCGCAAATAGCGCCGATGACCTCTCCTAAAAATCATTCTGGTAAAGCGTATCCCAACAAATTCCGAGATTCTAACTCGGGATAAGGAAAGTCCCATGCCGAATTCCAAATATAATGGAATCTCCCGAAGTTCTAGGGATTCGCCTTATCCTTTCCATAATCATGCAAAGCTACAAATAGACGGAGGATCACAGAGAAATGTACGCCATTCCTGATGCACACATTGCATTCCTTCATATTTCTTTCTCCTAAGTCTAAAGGCTCCGAGACTGACTTAAGCATCGGAGGACCCTAGGTTGGTACCACACCGGTGCCTAGTTTTTGTCTTTTACAGGTTTCTCGGACGAGAGGAGATCAACGGTTCGGGCCACTTCCAGTCCATTCAAATCCAGGTATCAACATATTTTATAGTGCAAATGTAAAAAAAAAATAAAAAAATAATCACCAAATATCTTCTTATAATTTTTTACACTAAAAAATAATTCTGAACTCTAACAACCAAACGCATTTTCTCTTTTAATATTATTCTAAAAATTCTTTTCAAAAATCTTCCATCTTAAATATTACCAGTCAATTATAAATACTTATTAATGAAAGGCAATTTAGAAACAGACCAGTAAAAACCATCTTCTTCTTCTTCTTGTTGTAGTTGCTGTAAAAGTACAGTCTTCGCAAATCATTGAACTGATGGTTTGAAAATTAAGAAGCCTAACAGATTAGTTTATTTTTCTCCTTTTAACGTTTTTTCCAAAGAAAACTAAAAAACAAACAAATTAGTGCGAGCCAGACCTTATGTAGAGTCATGTTCCACTTTAAGTTTCTTTTGTTAACTCATGGAGTTTCATTTTTAATTTGTTATTATTTTCTGAAAACACGTTTACTCTTTTCAAGATTTGTGGAGACGGAGGGGAAAAAATTATTGTAACGATAATATGTTATTATTGACCCATAATATCACTGCCTAATAATAAAATAATACATTAACAACACTGAAGGGGCTCGAATACAAAATGGACCGGACCGAAACTCACAGCCAGGCCCTAAGCAAAGTAGGTCGGGCCAAAAGATTTTGACGTGCACAAAAGGGGTTGAGAGTCGTGTTTGAGTATGGTGTAGGTGTGTCGTTTTTCGACGTTTTTAGAAGAAAGAATTTTTTTTTTTAATAAAATGAGACACAATATACCTACAAACTGAAAAACAATGAGTAGCCACCCGAATTGTTTAAAGGATATCGAGAAACCCTAAAAAAAGTTTGAGATTCGAGATCCAGGAACTAAGTTACGAAAGAGTAAGGTATTAGGCATCCTCTTTCACTCAATGGAAAGATTGACCTCTACTCAAAAGATGAAATTAGAATTTTTAAAATACTTTCATTTCAATTAATTTTGTTAAATATAGACTGATTATTAATTGATCCATGTTTAAGTGATGACAAAATATAAAAGGTATAAGCAGAATGTAAACAGACCAACACGAAATACACAAAATAGAAGAAAATAGGTCACTGTTTGACTAAAAAATAACATTCACCAAAAAAAGAGTCACAACTGCATGTACAATTATTAAATATAAAAAAATAAAAACAACACTGGTCAAGTGTCAAACATACTTAACTAATTTTAGCATCTTATAAATTATGAAAGCATGTATGTTCATTAAACCATTCCACATCTTATAACAGCTTGCATCAAAACATACACTCAATTGTTTCGAACTTTACGATATTTATAGATATAATTTTAAACTTCATAATAGACAACTAGACTCAGCAGTGGACCTTTGTATTACTTGAAAAACCTAAAGAAGAAAAAAAGACTGTGAGAGTTTGAACTATCAACACGCTCAATGGATATATAAACTCAAGATAAAAAAAAATAAGATACATATGAAAATGTATAATCACAATAAACAACTAACTTCACAACTACTGATAATTCCATCTCATAGATGATTTGTATGAAGTATACATGCTATGTATTATGCATGCTACAATGCATCTCGCAAGCACCTCACACTCTAAGCATCTCGTGAGCACCTCGGGCTATCAATTCATTCACAATTTTGACGAAAATCAAATTATACGCTTATGGAAATATTAGCACCTCGGGCTAATATTAATTGTTCTCATTTAACGGTGTCGGCACATTGAGCCCACAATTCACATGTTATGCCATGATGTAAATTAATGAATGTATGCATGAAATGAGCATCAATAATCAACAGTATCTCATTCACATCTCAGCGTAAATATCATAGTTGATGATCATATAAGAGAAATATATATCACAATAAATCCACAGTAAGCATGAAACAAGAGAGTCAGGCGATCTGGCTTGGTAGAGTAGTGAAAGTCTTTATGGTCTCGGTCAGATTCTCAAACAATCTGATCATTCTTTGGCCAACTAAATTCTGAGGTGATCTTACTTTGTAACGCAATCTAAGTCTTTTGGGTCTCAATCAAATTCTCAAGTAATTTGACCGTTTTTTGGCCAATCAGATTCTCAGGTGATCTAACTTTGTAGAGCTTCAGTAGAAAGACGTAAAATAAAGAAACACTTTGTAGAAAAGGAACACTTACACTTTGTAGACTTTCACCATCTTCAGGAACCAGTATCCGAAACTGGTAATTTAATTTGTTTCTGTTGATTTTCTTTTAAGCATTTTGTTTTGGTAAGAGTGGTTTGTGTCATCATTTGAACTTCTATTTTATGATCAGAAGGTGCTGCAAGTGATTTATTCAGCGTTTGTTGCGCTTCTTACATGTTAAAAAACTTTGAGTTTTTCTTTCTCTTTAGGAGGATAATAATCTCACCTTTGATTCGTTCTTTTTGGTTAACATTGATCTTGTTTGAGACTTATTTGTTTATTTTATTTAATTTTTTTATCGTTTGATCAAAATATTATATTTTTTGAATTCTTAATTTATTTTAACAGTTTAATTCTAATATTTTTAAACGTTTCTCAGCCATTTAACCATATATTATTATATTACATATATATAATAATATATTATTTTATTTTCAAACATTTCTCAGCTATTTAACCATATATTATTATATTACATATATATAATAATATATTATTTTTTTTGCAGAGAACCGCGGATCGAAACCAGAATCGAGCCGTTCCCGATCGGTTCGGTTCGGTTCCAAGTGTTGATCGGTTCAGTTCTAGTTCTCAGAATTCAGGAACCGCATCTATCGGTTTGATTACTGATTTTTCTTAGAACCGAACCAAACCGGTCCATGAACACCCCTACGAAAGATCGAATCATTGATTCTGACAGAATAATTTTAACTAAAACTCACAGTCTAGATGAAATTGGACAAAATATTAAAACGACTGTAATACATTATTTTAGTAGGCTTGTCTTAACTACGGTGAACGGTTTGAATTTGGTATTCAAAGTTCTGACTCAACGTGTTAGTACACTTGGTGTGTATTGAATAAGATTATTGAGATAATTAATTTTGTACTGACTGTCATAAGTTAATTCACACATCGTATTACTATGTATTGCTTAAACTCTTAATCCTGACATATTTGTTAGACGTGTGCATTTAGTGTACGTTACTTTGATTCACCGATGGTTGAGACTTCTGTTGAGATCAACAAGACCGGTGAGTTGGGTACATGCCCTCTGTGTTCGATGAATAATATTATACTGACAGAAACCACATCCGATTCAGGTTGATGATACTCTCTTGGACTTGCTTATAGGTTTGATTATGTCAAACACTGCAGGTAGATTTTTAATTTGGCATATGAATAAGTTAAGCAGGAGGTACTCAAGATTTAGAGATTAATCAAACTGAATTATCATTAATCTAGTTTGATTTTTGGGTATCTGTAATCTTAAATGTGGGGAGATAATTAAGTATTTAGTAATTAAAAATTCGAGACATAATTCGAGATAAGGTCAGGAGTTCAGCCAAGGCCTTTAGTGAAATAAGTTTTGACTCGTATAAAAAAAAATCTAACTCAGGACTGGAGTTAGTTGCGTTCGGATTTTTACACGATTAGCCCGTACCTTATTTTTTCTCGTGGTCCCTCACGTAGCCCGAGTTTGCACTCTCTAATTTTTCTTAAGATGGTTTCAGGATTCCTATATTCAATTAGATCAATGGTTTAACGGACGGATTGATCGAAAATTGAATCGGAGCATGCGGGAGCATTTTGACCCCTTCCATTTGCCAGCCGCCACTCCCCTATTCTTTATCCATGAATCTCTCTCCTTGATTCTATCTCTCTCGTTATATATATGGGATTTATTCCATAGAAAAATAAGGTGTGTGAAGAAGAGAGGTGTAGAAACTTTTGAGTGAGGTTTTTCAAAGGAGAAAAAGTTGAAGAAAAATATTTTATATTTTTCGGGATTGAAACTTAAAGAATCCGGTGTAAAGACTTATTCGGGATTGAAAATATCGTAACACACACTACGTTCTTCGAGACGTGCAAAAGGGACATACATAAGAAGATCGCAGGGTCATCTCAGTGGACTTATTGCAGTCACAAAGATCATCCTACCAGATCTCTTTAGATATAATCTTTTTTTCGCATTATTATACATGTTCTTCATATTTTCTTTTTACGTACGCGTATCGGGATCCCCGAGAATCAACAGTATATATATATTTCCTTTTCTAGTTATATTTTGAGACACGTTTGGGGTGTGTAAGTCACATTCCTATTTCCTAATAATGTTATACATTGTTCTTTGACATGTTCTTGGTTGATATTTATTGAGGATTATGATAGGGTTTAGCTGACTGAATCCATAAACCTTGAAATTAACCGGCATTGATTCTTCTTTCTTTTTTTTTTTTCTTTTTTTAACTCTATAGGTAGGTAATGGTTAAGGCTGTATTGAAGTAGCACTGCTTTTTCTTTGTGTATCTTCTTCTTTTTTGGTGTGTAGGTAGATCTACGAAAGTACCAAAGGCAAACAAGGCTCCCAGGCTGATACATGTAACAGAATGCTTAGCTTCTATAACAAGATGATAGACAATTAGGCATTTTGAGCTAGGAGAAGGCCTGCAAATGTAGGGAGGCATTATGAACGGACTAAAAGATGCAAAACTTTGTTAACTTGACAAGTCTCTTATAGGATGCTGACTACTAAGCGAAGACATTCCACTTAATAAGGGAATGGGAGAGGGATGAACTTAGTGAGCTTTATAAGGCCAACCACTACATAAGTTGGCGAAGAAATTTCTTCAAGCTTCCCTTCATTCATTGCTAAGCCAAAGTGCCAGGTCTTCATAAGGGTTCTAAATTGCAATATCAGAAAATGTATCGATGTTGATGATACAGTCATATATTGGAGGATATCGATCAGTATCGGTCGATACATTGGTAAATATCGATATCAAAGGTTCAAAATCCCGATACAATACGTAAACGCCGATATTTAAAACCTTGATCTTCGTCTGCTCACATCTGTTTGAAGAAATCCTGCACTGATGGAGTGATGGGAAAATGGTCTGGCAGGCCTACCCTTTCTGCCCAGAGCTTGATAGGTGTTTGCTGAGGAGTTTTGGAGATTTGTCTTCTTGACTTGGGTAGTGTTACAAGTGCGTTGGGGAACTGTTGGCAACGTTCCAAAATCATGAAGTTTCGTTTCGAATAAGGTAGGTTCATTCAAGAGTGTCGGCATTTAACACGGGCACAGCTCCTTCCTAAAAGTGTATGTTCTACTAACAAGGTTAGAAGTGGCACTAGTAAGAGATCAGATGAGGGAAAGTAAGGCTAATTGATCTGAGATGAAGGTGCCAAAACTTTCAGAAGTCCAAAACGAAGAATTAAGGCTATGAGACAGTATATGATTGTCTTGGATTTGATCCAGGGTATGAGTTTAAATGTACATATATATGAAAATGAATCATCTGGCTATGGCACCGAGTAGAATAAAGGGCTTTTGAGTTCAATTGGGCAACAGA
>JAUTBS010069886.1:0-11605 GCA_032361285.1 Aequorea victoria | reverse complement strand
ACCCGAAGATTTATCTAGAGCTGGAGCCTCCACCAGAGCCGCACCAGAAGGGTCGTCTTCCTTCCTCGCACCACCAAAAGGCAGGGACGGCAGTACCTCTGCGTTCTTCACAGGGGCATTCATCACCTCAGCAAAGGACTTCAGATCAGAAGGCCCCTTGTCTAAGGATTCGTCTCCAGGAGCAAAAAACCCCACCAAAGCCGCGCTGGGAGAGGAACCTGCATCCTCCTTCCTCGCGTCACCAATAGCCACGAACGGCGGCAACAGTACCCCTTCATCGACAATAGATATATCCACGGTTTTCTCCGCGGCGGGTTCAAGATCAGAAAGCCCCTCGTCTAGGGATCTCTCTTCAATAGCAGAAACCTCCAAGGGGTCAGTAACTTCCAAATCTCTGGCAGAGGTGGCCGCGGAAGGACTTTTATCTCTTCGTCGAGGGCGTTTTATTAGTAGGATTTCCTCTCCTTCGTCCTCTGTATTCCGCGGCTCAGATATAACTACGCCAACAGGGCGTTTTCGCCTCGAAACTGCGCTCTTCCCCTTCTGGACAATTTTTTTCGGGAGGGCAACACCTTTACCCCGACTGTCCCGCGATGGAGGAGAGCTCTCTGGTTCATCAGTCCCATACATGGCTGCCTCAACTTCATCCAACGGAGGGAAGCCCTTCTTAGGGAAAGCGCGATCATGATCATAAATGGCCTTCGCCATCCTTCGCGGGTTAACATAAGACTTGAGAATCTCCAAATCTTCCAAGCCCATTTTCCTGCCAGCTTCCTCCGCGGCACTGAGCGTCATTGCGTTCATGCTCTCCAGAACGTCTTTGTCCATATCGCCGCTCAGCTACCGCGCCACGTATGCTTCAGCCCGCGACGCCTTACTTTCTCGATGCTTCGAATCCAATAACAGTCCCTCTTTCAGTTCGACTCTCTTCATCTCGATGTCCTTTAGTCCCAGAAAGTTACGATGCGAGAAAGGAGAGAAGGGCCCACGGGAGTACTTATCTCAATCCCGCGGAGGCACTTTAAACCCTACTTCATCCTTGTAAACATAAATATGGGGAGGAATGTGGGCTTCACCAAGCACGAAATCACAGAAAAGGAGCAGCTGGCGGACCCAGAAGTCGCCCCATCGCGGAGATACAATTCCTCTTCGGGTAGTCGTTGGAAGAGAAAGACCCTCAGGCCGCGTTAAAAGAGCAACTTGGTTGGCAAGAAGATAACAAGAAAAGGCAGGGTCCACCGCGGCAGGTACCGGATGGACACGAGGAACCCCTTGGTCGTACCCCAGTTGACGAGCAACTCGGTGGGGATTATAGGAAACAGAAAACCAAGGACTCGCCTTGATTCCCTCTAAATAAGCAGGAAGGAGACTTGGGATGGCCCAAGATGCACAGAGTATAATGATGGGATCCGTTGTAGAGGGATCCACGAAAGTCTCCACCAAAGGGTAGCACCGCGGCCTTGAGATACCAGGAATGTCCTCGACATAAGGACGGAAGCAGAAGTCGGCCTCAACATCAATGGACCGGCCTAGATCCTTCGGCTTGCCTGTCCTACTCCACCAATCCGTCCGTGGAAGGGAGCGAACTTTAGGAATCTTCTCTCCTTTCATGTTAAAAACAAACTCTCCCTCGGCATCTTTCTCGAACTTGTCCTCATGCCGAGCCGCGAACGCATGAGGGGGAGGAGCAATGCGTGCAAAATGCTCGTATATAAACATTTGGAGAAAGGGGGTGTTCAGATAGCTCACAAGATCATATCGACCCAGCGAGCGCGCCTGGTTTACTTTGAGCACGTCTAGACGCTTGTATAAAGTCCCAAGAAACAAAGGGCCCAACGCCACAGAGCGACCATGGGCCAAGATCGCGGCCAGACGGAACGCTGTAGTATTCACACCATCCTGCGGGGGCCCCTCCAAAACATGGCGAGATAGCCACATCACCAAGAAGCCCGCGAGGGTATACTCTGCGCCGGGTCCATCGAAATTGTTGACGGAGTAGCTGCCCCTCAGCTCCTCCAGTCCTATCTTTCGCCGAGTAGTCGCGGAAGAAGTAACGAAGCCACCACGCATAGGTATTTTTGTTATCAACCTTGGGATGGACATCGAGAACATCCTCCTTACCCCAGCGGGAACCACATACGTAGGAGGCATTGTAACCTGCTTCTAAGGCCTTGAGGGTCCGTTTTTCCTCCTGCGTGAACTCATAATGATGGAAATCCACCTCGCCTATTATGTTAAGCCGCATCAGATTTAAAACATCCTCCAGAGTTGGGGTAAACTCCCCCCAACTAGTAATGAAAGTATGAGTATGTGAGCTCCACCGCGGGAGCAGAACGCTTAGTAGCTGTTTCTCCCTCTGAATTACCAAATCCCGCGCAGCTCGAATCGCCAACCATGCCTCCGCGGCTTCAAGGATCTCCCTATGGGTTTTCAAAACAAAATTGGTCCACACCTCCATATGGACAACAGAGGAAATACCACCTTCAAAGGAGATGAAGCTCAAAGGATAATCCCCGCGTTCAACACGAAAGCGAGTAACAGAGCGAGCTTCGATAAAGTCCATATTAGCAGATTCACTTTCTATAAGCAATGTCTGGCCTGGAACGTCACCACGGGGAACGAAACCTTCACAAGTGGCCCAGAAATAATCGAAATCCCTAAACGGCCCTTGTTGCCACTCATAGGGAGGAGGAATCTCTGGTGGCGAAGCCCCCCTTTGATGAAGAATCAGTCGACCATCAGAATCAACATGAGTTACAACAGGACGTGTGCTCTGAGCACGTCGCACACCAGCAGCAGTACCACGAATCCTCACCATTTTCGTAAGACGATTGCAAAGACAAGGCCGAATAAAACGCAAAGATCAGAAAACAGGAAGACGAGAAAGCTGGGAAACGACAGAAAACCTTCTCCACACTGTGCAAGATATATATATATATATATATGGGTATAAGATGGGCACCAAGAAGAAGGTATCTCACGAAGGGTCGGGTCAAGAAGGGGAACTGGTGCTTTAAATGAGATATGACAGGTCACGCCGTCAAAAAGAAGATAATGGAACGACAGCCGAGGATATATGCACGCGTGATTCTTGCAAATGAATACACGCACGCAGGGGGGCTAAATGTAGGTATCTGCATTTACACATAAGGAACCCTACCGCGGGTCCGTCCATATCATACTGCCGCGGCACCACCAAGAGCCACCGCGTTGTCACCCACGAAGGTCGCGCTACTTCGGTGGCCCCTAGGAGCATAAAGTCACGTGGGGACCACGAACGACGAGAACTCTGGCGCCAGTATCGAAACAGAATAACTGACTCAAGTGGATGACGGCATAACAAACTCTAACAAACTTTGTCCTCTGGATGACGTCATCCCCTACAGGTTGCATGTTCAAACCCTATAAATAGAGCAAGTCCCACTCGCTTGTAGGGACGGGGGATTGTCTCTCAGTTCTCTTGTGAAAAACAGTTGTAACCTTTGATTGAAGCTAGTTCTATATTCTACTCGAAAGCCATACATATTGTAGCTGAGATACCACAATATTACAATACACACAAATATTATTCTGTCAGAATTTATAATTCGATCTTCTGTATGTAAGCCGAACTCTACATACCGAATCAAATACTCGACACGAATAAATGGACGAGCTTGTATAAAAATAAAATAAAATATACAAGTATTCATTCTCATTTAGATTCTCATTAAAATGACAATTTATTGAACAAACAATAAATAATATACAAAAAGACACGGCTTTTAGTATATAACCCTAACATGCCCCCACCCAAGACTTATGCCATGCATGATAACACAAGACTAAAGATCATACAACATTTAACTTAGTCATAAAGACTCATTCATACCCATGGATGATGTTGAAAAGAAACAAACATGTCATAGGAGTAGATAAAGATTTAAACACAACATTTCTCAATAAAATACAGAATTCCAGAATCTCCCACAGTACTTCAAAAATACCTTAAAATATCAAACCTAACTGAAAAATTCTGAAAATTTACAGAGAGCTAGATTATGGTGTTATCTAAACTTTTTATGAAGAAACCGAGAACTGACTGTGAACAGAAAAGTGTTTAAAAATTCGGACAAACAAATCTGTCGGAAAAGGAGCCTGTTTGGGAGAATCCAAATAACTCGAAATCTACTCAACCAAAATGAATTCTGTAAACTTTGGGTGAAATTAGACCCATAGACCTTTCTTTGGATAGGTGGCTCATCTCAAGGGAATGTTTCTAGAATAATCTACAAGGGTTCAAAGTTGGCTGTTTTGTTGCCTCACTGTCACAGAAATTTCAAAAATGGCATAGGGGTTCAAAAATACATTTTTGGGTCCAACCAAAAATCACACACACTCAAGACATCCTAGCGAGACTCTT
This sequence comes from Aequorea victoria, assembly GCA_032361285.1. NCBI lineage: Eukaryota > Metazoa > Cnidaria > Hydrozoa > Leptothecata > Aequoreidae > Aequorea > Aequorea victoria. Next base: position 7,203 of record JAUTBS010069886.1, on the reverse strand, counting down.
ATTAAAATATATTTTAATTTATAGAAAGTGTGGTTCACACAAAATTTCGTAGAGGTTCTCAAAAGTCACAATGTTTTAAGGGATTCATCACAATAACATACAAACATCAACTTCTCCTATTTTAACACATCAAAGGCATATCCAAACACATCATAACAACATAACATATTCATCGTGAGATTTTAATTATTTCTTATATTATTTCTTCTTTATCTTAGATCATTCAAAAAGTCTCCGTAGAACAAGGTCATACACATTCTTTTCTTGTTTTCATGGTCCATCTTCATTCTTGCTCATATTTCTTTTTATCTTAGAGAGGATTGGAGATAAGAAGACGATATTAGGAGATAAAATAAGAGTTCAAAAAGTTTCTTACTTGGTTGGTCTTGATCAATAGATGTTACGACTTGACTTTAATTCTTTTTCTTTTTTCTTTTTTCTTCTTCTTCTTTCTTTTTCTTCTTCTTCTTCTTCTTCTCTTCCCCTTCTTTCTCTTCTTTGGCCGAGAGTTAGAGAGGTAGAGAAGTTGGAAAAGTGTTTAAGAAAATATGAGAAAGGGGTCCTATTTATAGGCTAGGAGGAGAGAGGTATTTTTTATCATTTTTGTTTTATTTTCTTTCTTTAATTGTCCATCAAAGGTCCCTTCATTTTAATGACAATTTTGGAAAATAAATCTTTCAAAGAGGACAAGATGACATGGGGAAAAAAATATTTTTATTTGGGAGATAAAATTATCATGATGACAATTGGAGTTTCTAGAAAAGTCCTTCAAGTTACTATTCTTTCTTTGACCCATTTTTTTTTCTAATTTAATTATTTTATATATTCTTCTCCTCCTGAGATATATTTATGTGCATAAGTATCACCTAAAAATATTTAATTATGAGGAGAAAAGAGTTGGAGTGTTAAAAATTAGTTACTTCTAAATATGAATAAAGGTCTCATCATAATATCTCTCCTTCCTTTCTTTTTTTATTTTGTTTTCTTAATTAAGTCCCATCATATGTCACATCATCCCACTCTCATGGAGGGGGAGAAGAAGTGGCCGGCCAAGGCTTGTTTGAATGATGTCATAAATTGTATTTTTTTTATTTTATAATTAAGGTGTTTATGTGGGCCCCATTTTAATTTTGGATTAAAATTTGGGCCTATTAGAAATTTTAAGAATTCTTTTTTTGATTGGGCCTTGGATTACTAATTTGGGCCCTAGAATTTAATTTAGGCCTATTAATTTAGTTTATGAGATTTTGGGATTAAAATTTCATGTTGGGCATTAGCCCATAATTCCTTCTTTGGTTTGTGATCTAGAAGACCAAACTTTCTTCTAAGTTCACTAGGTTTAATTTATGAATTTATTTACCTAGCATCATCAGGATTTATGGAGTTTTAATTCTAGGATTATAGAAATTCGGGTCTTTACAACCTACCCCCTTAAACAAAATTTCATCTCGAAATTTGAGAGTTACCTCCATTCTCAAAGAGTTAAGGGTGATTGGCCCGCACAACGTCTTCTCTTTTCCAAGTCGATTCTTCAACTCCTCTGTGCTGCCATAAAACTCGTCCTAGCAGAATGGTCTTTCCACGTAGTACTTTTTCTTTATGATCTGTAATCTTGATGGGCTGCTCTTCAAAATTTGCATCATTGTGTAATCTGAGCTCCTCCCAGCTTAGCGCATGTGTTGGATCCGTCATGTATTTTTATAGCACGGAGACGTGAAATACGTTGTGCATCTTAGAGAGTTGGGGTGGTAAGGCCAATCTATAAGTGAATTCTCTAATTTTTTGAAGAATCTCAAAATGGCCCAGTATATCTTGGAGCGAGTTTTCCTTTCTTCCCGAAGCGCACGGCTCCCCTTCGAGGGTGGATCTTTAAGAAAACATGATCGCCAACATTGAAGCTTAAGGGTCGGGTCCGTTGGTCCGCGTAGATCTTTTGTCGACTCTGCGCAGTTATGAGACATTCTTGAGTGCGTTTAACTTTGTATGTGGTCTCTTGTATAATCTTTAGCCCCAAAATGCTGCTTTCTCTTACTTCTGCCCAACATAAAGGTGATCGCTAAGGTCTCTCATATAAAGCTTCATAAGAGCCATACTGATGCTGACTTGGAAGCTGTTGTTGTAGGCGAACTCCACAAGTGGTAGATGTGTCTCCCAGCTTCCCTTTAAGTCCATTGCACATGCCCGTAACATATCTTCTAGGGTTTGAATTGTTCATTCAGATTTCCCATCAGTTTGGGGATGGAAAGCAGTGCTGAAACATAAGTTCGTCCCCAAGGCTTTTTGTAGACTTCCCAAAAAATTTGAAGTGAAACACAAATCACGATCTGAGATGATTGATGCAGGCGTCCCATGTAATTGGACTATCTCCCGAATGTAGAGTCAACTTAATGATTCTAGAATATTCGTGACTCCTATCGGTAGAAAGTGTGCGGTCTTGGTTAATCAGTCGACGATTATCCAGATGGCATCGTGTTCCCGAAGTGATCTTGGCAGTCTAGTGATGAAGTCTATAGTAATGTGCTCTCATTTCCACTCTGGTATAGGTAAGGGTTGTAACCTTCTCCCAGGTCGCTGATGTTTGGCTTTTACTTGTTGGCAAGTCAAGCATCTGGCCACGAATTCAGCTATGCCACTTTTCATTCCACACCACCAAGTATTGTCGTTTGAGGTCTTTGTACATTTTGTTGCCTCCCGGATGTACCGCAAAGCTGGAGCAGTGGAATTCTTTAAGTACTTCTCGTAGTCCGTCAACTCTTAGCACGAATGTTCTACCCTTGAACTTTAAATTCCCATCGGTGCCTTGGGTCCAGTCGATCGAGGTGTCGTCGGTCGGTATTTTGGACTTCAGGAAAATCATCGCCTGGTCTGCCTCCTGTGCTTTCGCGATCCTTGTGAGTAGAGTCAGTGTCGCCGCTATCGCGCTTAGAATGAACTCGTTGGTTTCCTCGCTGATGCTGACGTTGAACTCTCCAGTTGTTTCCAACATGTTCCATCGGCCTATCGCCAAGCATGCTACAAGGCTGTGATTTTTACGGCTCAGAGCATCAGTCACGACGTTTGCTTTTCTGGAATGATAAGTCAGCTTGAAGTGGTAGTCTTCCAGGAATTTCATCCATCTCTGTTGTCTCATATTCAGATCCTTTTGCGTGAACAGGTACTTGAGACTTTTATGATCTGAAAATAATTTGAATTTTTCCCCGTATAGATAGTGGCGCCAGGTCTTCAATGCAAAAACAATGGCCGCCAACTCCAGATCGTGCGTGGGGTAGTTCCTTTCGTGAGGTTTGAGATGTCGGGATCCGTAAGCCACCACATTCCCATCTTGCATCAAAACGCATCCTATTTGACACGTCGCAGAACACAGTGTAACTTACGTCCCTTTCCGAAACCATAAGTATCGGGGCACTTGTTAAACGTTTCTTGAGCTCTTGGAACGATTCTTCGCATGACTCATTCCATTCAAGTTTTTTCCTTTACATAGTCTTAGGTTCAATTGCACGAAAAGTTGCGGGTAGTCCATCCTGACCATAAGTTCTAGTTCCCGTGTCACCTCATGAATGTCATAGTATTCCCAGTGTACATTTACATACCAATCCCCGTTTGTGATGGGATTTCGTTCCTCTCGATCGGTAGCCAAGATGGGTCATTCAGTATAAGTCAGGTTGTTGTCAAAGTCAAGTTCTTCCTCTAGACCGAAGATAGGGTCTTCATCCAAAGGTCATTGACGTTGGAGCAGCTCGTATGGTGCGACGTCCCCAACTCAGTTAGTGAATCCAGGTGTTACTCCTAGTCTGACGACTCTATTCCCGCATTGCTCAGTGACGAACATCGGTCCAAATAAATAGTAAGAATATACAGGTGTCTTCCACCTGCATCGCACTAGAGGGGCCACCCTGGCATATACCATGGTACCTACGAGGTACTCTTACGGTGCATTCAGCTGCCTCCATCGAAGGGGAATCCCCTCATCCTCGTCAGATTCTACCAGCAACGCGTCCTCGCCATTGTCCACTTCGCTGCGAGCCTCCTCTAACTCGTCATCACTTTTCTCATCGTCAGCATCGTTCTCTAAGTCGTCTGGGTGGTACCATGCCAAAGGTTCTATGTAGATTGGTTCTCATGCATTAGGCAGAACTTCATCGTCTAGATTGATAAACTCCTCGAAGATTTCTTCAGGGTTGGAGTCAGAGTCGGAAGATATCCTACAAGATGTAAATTAATAGACTTAGTTCGTATCATAAATCTTTTATTTGTTCATAACTTATGCTTAAGTTATAAAATATAGATGAAAAATAGAGTTTTCACTCAATGGTAGTAAGGTTTGCTCATAACTTAGGCCTCTAAGGCTCACTAAACCTAGACTCGGATACCAAGTTGTGACGCCCCAAAAATTTAATTTGTCAAGAGACGAAATTATAGTACATATAGTTATTCTAACCTCAAACATCAACCATAATCTAATATTTATTTATCATAAGATAGTAATGTTCTCATTTCCACACTTTTCACAACCTTTTTAAAGATTACATTACATTCCCACAAGACTTTAAAGAAATTATAAAAATATAATTATTTCGCCACAGATGCCGCATGATCAAGTGAGCCACGGCTCTATGTATTCGTCGACAGGATCTTCGGTCATCGTCTCTTCTTCAAATTCTGGCATGAAACGCCATGAGCTACAAAGTCCAGAAAGAAACCTCCAAACCCAACATTTCTAACACATAATACATAACAATAAGATATAATAAGATATGATATACACAGTGATGAAACTTTGATTCAAGACAATGAGTCATGTGCGTCGAAAGGATAACACAACCCAACATCCTATGACTTCTGAAATATAACACCCAGAGAGTCATGATCCGGTTCCCATTTACAGGCTATGAATCACAGTGAGCTAAGTGCTCCAACTGGCTCATAAAGGCCCCTAGCTAGAACCAATTTTAAGACCCGCCTTGTCACACCATGACCCGTAGCGAGTGACGTACTCTACAAATATGTATAAAGGTCCCATCATAATATCTCTCATTCCTTTCTTTTTTTGTTTTTTTTCTTAATTAAGTCCCATCATTTGTCACGTCATCCCACTCTCATGGAGTGGGAGAAGGAGTGGCCAGCCAAGGCTTGTTTGGATGATGTCATAAATTGTATTTTTTCTTATTTTATAATTTAGGTGTTTATGTGGGGTCCAATTTTGATTTTGGATTAAAATTTGGGCCTATTTGGAATTTTAAGAATTTTTTTCTTGATTGGGCTTTGGATTACTAATTTGGGATCTAAAATCTAATTTGAGCCCATTAATTTAGTTTATGAGACTTTGGGCTTAAAATTTCATATTAGGCTTTCGCCCATAATTCCTTCTTTGATTTGTGATCTAAAAGACCAAACTTTCTTCTAAATTCACTAGGCTTAATTTATAAATTTATTTACATAGCATCATTAGGGTTTATAAAATTTTAATTCTGGAGTTATGAAAATCTGGGTCTTTACACTTGGGCCTATTTCAATTTTCTGCACTTTTTTCAGTCTTTTAGAAGACTTTTCAACTTGAATTTTTAAATTTCTTATTCTAAGTTCTTTGGTCCTCTTCCATCTTATCCACCTCTCTAGGTTTATCTCATTTCATGTTTCATGCATTTATCCCTTTGATAATAGGGTTTGAATGACATTCGTCAAAACTTAAAATTTTTATTCTATGTTTAGTGCTTAATGATTGTGTCGTGAAAAGTGAGGTGTCACAATATCGTCCACTTTAAAAAATTTCATCCCAAAATTTGGCTTACCAGATGTAAGAAGGTGCGGATGCTTTTCCCTCATATCCTCCTCTCTTTCCCACGTAACTTCCTCCATATTGTGATTTTGCCATTTGACTTTCACGAAAAGTATTGCTTGATTACTTAATCTTTGCTCCTTCCATTCCAGAATCTGAATTGGTTCCTTCACGTAACTCAAGTCCTTACTTAATTCTATGAGTTATGACGCACGTGAGTTGGATCAGGTACATATTTTCGAAGCATAGAAACATGGAACATGTTATGAAGTTGTTCCAACTCTGGAGATAGCGCCAACTGGTTCTCACCGACTCATCGTAGAATTTCATACGGTCCGATGTACCTCGGACTTAGCTTGCCCATCTTTTCGAACCTAATCACTCCCTTCCATGGTGATACTCGAAGAAATACTATATCACCAACCTCGAATGCCAACTCTCTCATTCGGTTATCGGCATAGCTCTTTTATCTGTCTTGCGCTATTTTCATTCGTTCACATATGATTCGAACTTTGTCTTCCATTTCTTGGATTATTTTGGGTCCTAAAATCTTTCGTTCTACATCGTTTGTCATAAAATGCCTCGTATGGAGCCATTTCGATGGTCGCCTTATAGCTATTGTTATATGCAAACTCTATCGGTGGTAATTGCACATCCAAGCTTGCTTGAAAATCTACACAAGCTCATAACATATCTTTCAAAGTCTAAATAGTCCTTTCTGACTGTCCGTCCGTCTGTGGATGGTACGCTGCGCTAAATTTCACAGATGTTTCCATTGCGTTCTATAGACTCGGCCAGAACTTTAAAGTAAATCTCGAATCTCTATCAGATACTATTGACACCGGTGTTCCATGAAGTCGAACAATCTCATCCACATATAGTTGAGCTAACTTGTAATAACCCATTCAATGACTATGTAATTAATAATCGTCTAAGTAAGAATTCAAGCAAGTTCTGAGCATGAAAGATTTAAAATAAGTGAATGGGCTCATGAAGTGGATTAGAGCCCAAAATAGTTAACAAAGATTGTGTGACACCCTATACTTTCTTAAAGTGTTAAGCAAGCACTAAGCGTCATGGAATGACGACTATAGTTCTAAATCCGAGAAACAAAATCCTAAATGCCTAGAGAGAAATATGATAAGAAAATTAAAGTAGGTCAAAGGGCTGGTCAAGTTAAAGAGGCTTGAAAGAAATAATAGAAAGTATGGAAGGAATGAAAGAACATAGACTCAAGAATTGAGTTCTTAAAACTGGGTTCAAATAAAGCCCCAAAACAACTAAAACCCAAAAAAAAAAATCAAGTATTGTGCCAAGAATTAGAGAAGCTTTGTAACGCCTCAAATTTCTCGGGTCGTTAAGAGACATAATACTAATAAATAGGGTTATGCTAAAATATCCAACACACACTAGATTAATATTTAACA
>JAUTBS010069885.1:0-21092 GCA_032361285.1 Aequorea victoria | reverse complement strand
TTTATCTAATAGGTTAACTCCCATTAAAGGGGTTAACTTTGTGTTTAATATTGATTTAAGTGATTTCAGGTACTTAAGCAAGTTCATATACACATTCCCAAACAATACCCAATCAAATAAATCATGTCCAAACAGGTCTTTAATCAAAAATATCAAAACAGTTTTTATATGAGTCGACCCTACAACTGTTGAGTCGACCCAAAGAGCTAAAAACATAACAGGTTTTTGATTGAGTCGACCCCAGCAACCCATTAGTCGACCCAAGCCCATATCAGCTCTCTGTACTCTTGACAGGCTGAGCTTTGAGTCGACGCAACTCCTCCATGAGTCGACCCAAGCCAATTTAGCTCTCGGTAGTTTTGACAGGTAAGGATTTGAGTCGACCCAACAGCCTTGTGAGTCGACCTAAATACAAAAAAATACACGCCTGAGCCGACATCACTCGACCCAGACGTCGACCCTTTGCACGACAACCATCATGAGTCGACACAAACCCATAGGCAGTCGACCCACCTCAGACCAGTACCCTTCTGGAACATCCTGAGTCGACTTAGACCTCCATGAGTCGACCTAGAAAATTGCTTGAAGCTAAAAATAGTATTTTAATAGAAGAAATTATTTTTATCTCAAAACATTAAATGCCAGAATGTAATCTTCAACGTCTACATTAATTCAGAAGATATTATGAGATTTGTTTCCTTAAGTAATTCCAAGAAGATACCTCAAATCTAGGTTGGATAACCGAACCACTATAAATTTGTGGTGTCACTTTCTAACTCTTTCTATCCTTTATCTTGTCTGTGTATATTTACTTGCATATCTAGGTTGCTAGCTATTAATTATTTTAAATAGTTTTTAAAATACAAATTAATTTAAAGATCCTATTCACCCCCCCTCTAGGGTCATTCCTTAGTCAACAGGGCCGTAGGGCCAAGTTTTTAAATGCTTTTCATGCTTTGAGGTTTGGCCGTAGGGCCGTGTATGGTAAAAGAATTTAAAGATCAAGGTTAAATCTCTTTGGGTGGTCGTTGGACCGTATGTAAACATAATGAATATTTTTATGAAACCATATGGATTGGCTAGTGAGCCGAATCATGAGTGTGTCTTCTCATGCATGGGTTGTTTCAATACATATATATGGTCGTTTCTGTACTAAAACCTGTCTTATCATACTCTTCTGTTGTATGTTTTTAATTATGATGCCAAGTCTACTCTCCTGTAACATCTGTGGTTGCAGATTTTATAGGTGGAGTTTTTAGTTGAAGGAAAAATGAAGACCTTTGTTGTATAGTTTCCTTTTGGATTATTATGAGATATAGATGATTATTCTTTTTGGTTGTTCTTGTATGTGGGGTTGTGCATCCTATAGTTAATAGAGTATCATCTTTTGTATGGACGTGTGCTTCCTATAGTACCTTGTTTGGTTGGAGCTTAATGGATGGTTTTTATTTACAAAAGGATGATCTATTATATAAGGTTATATGAGGAGTGAGGACGTAACACCACTCCGAGTAGGAATTATTATCCTCCGAGGAGTGGGGTGTTACAATTTAGTATCAGAGCGTAAGGTTGATAGGTTCTGTAGACATGGTTGAGTTACTTGAGACTGACACTAGGTGGACCATAGGTTGTGTGTGGTAAGTGGTTAAGAGTAAGGTGATTGTTAGGGATGTTTTGCCTTAAGTCTTCGGACGTCTGATTGATCAACTTGGAAATCTGATTGGAAATACGTTAGCGCCAACGTTGGTTCTAATTAGAAGTCTAAGTAAATCGATCGGATTGGAAGGATGATCCTAGTGATCCAAGTAGGCGGTGGAGGAAGTTCTATGAATAGATTAATCGTGGTTGTGTGTTGGGAGAATAATCCATGTGATTGTAGTTAGGTTGAGAAGAAGGTTCTATAGGGAAGTATGAACCTTGTTTGTTGTGGTTTGAGAACTCGTGAAAAAAGTTGTAAGTAAACGGAACTTTGTTCCAAGTGCGTTGTTGATGTGTGGAAGATAATCCTAAGAGATGGTATGAGTTTGAGGGCTCGAGAAGAAGGATATAATAAATCGACCTTTGGGTTGAGTGAGATGGCTTAAGTAAGAGGTTTGATTAGGTGTTTGAATCTTAGTCCATGATGTATATGTTGGTGCATGTTTCTGGTGTTATCACGATGGTTAGGTGAACAAATGGGTTGATATGTGGACCTTTTTGGGTCGGGTTGGATGAGGAAGCTTATCCTCGTCGGAGTAAAGATGGTATAATCTTGATGGTACTGAAAAGAAGTAAGGGTTGAGATGGATGATGAATAAGAAGGGAAACGCTCTAAGTGAGGTTCCTTGAGAACAAGTGAGATGATTATAATACAAGTACCTTGAAAAGTGGCAAACATTGTCGTGAGTTTTGAAGACGAGGTCATCATAAGGTGTTTATGGAAGATGAGGTCATCCTTGGGTTGGAGATAGTGATCTCTAGATGATTGTAACTTTTGGGTAGGATCGATCTTTGGAAATCCTGAACTCTCCAAAAGGTGAGATGTTGTATGAAAAGTAGAGATGTTGGTATTAATAATAAAGAACTTGAATAAGTAATCTTCACGTTGTTGGACCTCTCTAGAGGAGTATGTAAGGAGTTGAGAAAAAGATGAGATATGTCTAAAAGCTTAACGAAGTGTTATCAAATTATCTTTGTAGATGGTTTAATCGCGCAATGAGTGTAAAGTTATCATGTTTCGTATGGGCAACATTGTAGTGGAAAACCTTGTAACGGGTGAGCGTTGTGTTATAACACGTAGACATTGTATGTATCGAGCACGAGATGATTATTAAGGCCTCATGTTAGAGATGATGTTAGTATATATTTTCTGCTTAATCATAAAAGAATTCTAAAGTTGAGCTAGTGTTGGAACATGGAAGTAATGATAATTTTTCGTTTCTTATGTAGAAAATGGAGAATTGTGAGGAAGTGCCCTATACCCTAGGACAACAAGGTGGGAATGAGCAGGGAGCACCCCAGCAGGATGGACATGTTGATCAGGCTGCAACGATGTTAGAAGCGATTGCCCGGCTTACAGAAGCAAACACTAGGCTACTCGGTATGCAAGTGGGAAGGAGTGATAAATCACAAGCTAAACAATTCAGAGATCTTGGAGCTAAGGAGTTTTATGGGACATCTGATCCCGCTGTAATGCCCCAAAAATTCAGTTCGTTAAGAGACATAATTATAGTAAATAAGATTATTCTAATAACAAACATTCCACACCATTTGGTATCTAACATATGATAATAGTAAATTATGTTTTTGCGCACTACATGCCCTATTTTAATATTACAAGCCGTCAAAAATAATTTACAAGGAATTGGAAAAATAAAAGTCTTCAACATTTGATCGATTAGGTGAGCCACGACTCCACATATTCCTCGTGGTGTTCCTCCAGAACCGGCTCTTCTTCAATTCTTGGCATGAAACGCCATGAGTTGCGAAGCTCAGAAAGAATCTTCTGAACCCAATATTTCTAACACTTAATACATAGCACAGAGTATAATGAAAAGAAATATGATATGCAAAGTGCTGTAATCCCTGAATCACAACCACGTCTCCTTTACGCCGAAAGGATCCGACAACACTCAACTACCCAAACTTGAACACTTGAACTTGTAGCAATTTAGGCCGCCAGACAGTCGGATACAGTTCACCGTTTGCAGATTATAAACGCAGCAACCTACGTGCTCTAACTGGCTCATAAGGCCCTCGGCAAGAACCAAGCAGAAAGTTCCACCTTGTCACACCATGAGCCGTAGCTGAGTGACATACTCAACTAGCTCATTAATGCCCCAAGGGCGGCGGAGTACAGCCAGGTGCATCACACCCCGGAACAACCATCCTTCACGAGTCCCTAACCAAGTTCGCGCTAAATTCATAAGTTCGACACGGTGCACCACTATACACTACACCAATCAAATGGTTATAACATGGACGAGAAGCCACCCTCTCCATCACAAGATCACAACCCAAGTCACATCCACGTGAACTTGTCAACAACAACACATTGTCCAACATGAGTCAAACCTAACCAATTTAGACACAAGGTGAACACCCCACCCGAGAATCAGGCCATGCATGAGAGATGTCATAACATCAGTTGAGATCATATAATAATTATTCCAGTCATAAATATACAATTAAACCCATTAATGAAGTTTACAAAGGAAACAAACATGACTTAAGGTTAAGTGAACTTCCACACATCATTTCTCTGCCCAAACAGAAATTCAAGAATCTGCCTCGGAGAATTAAAATACTTTAAAAATACTAAAACTAGCTGGAAGCTTATGAAACTTTACAGAGAGCTATATGGAGGTGTTATCTACATTGTTCATGAAGTAACCGAGAGTTGGTTGTTAACATAAAGGGGCCCACAAATTACTACAATAGATTCTATGGGGATAAGGGTCTGTTTGGAAAAATCAGTATATCTCGAAATCTACTTAATGAAATTAACTTCTGTAAAAAGGAGGTGAAACTAGACCTATATATGTATCTCTGGATATTTGGATCATCATAAGGGGAGTTTTGTAGACCGAGATACAAGGGTTCAAAGTGGCTCTATTTTCTGCCCCTCTGTCACAGAAATTTCTAAATTAGCAAAGGGGTTCAAAAATACATTTTTGGGCCTAAACAAAAATCACACACACACTCAAGACACCCTAAAGAACCTTCGTTATAAACAGATTTTTATTTAGGATTTGTCTGGTTCACACGAAAATTAGGGTAAAGGCCTAAAAATTATTCTATTTTTATCAACCCTTCACAAACATAAACATTCAACAACCATTCCTATTTTAACTCAACAAAATCATGTCCAAACACAACATAACATCATAATATGTCCACTAACAAGTTAATAATCATTTTATTAATCATTTGTTCTTCATCTTAGGTTCATTACAAACTTCCCTAGAACATGAGTCTTTCTTCTTTTCTTATTTTCATGAGCTACCTTCATCTTCCTTCATTTTCATCCGTCATCTTTTATCTTAGAGAGATATGGATATAAGAACATGATATGAGGGAGAGTGATGAAAGGTTTTAGGAAATTCTTACATGTTGTTTTTGACCTAGAAGAATGGACTTGCTTCCTTGATCATCCCCCTTTTTTTTTCTTCTTCTTCTTCCTTCTTTCTTCTTTTTCTTTCTTTCTTCTTCTTCTTCATTCTTTCTTCTTTTTCTTTCTTTCTTCTTCTTCTTCTCCTTCTTTCTTTTCATTCTTTTTCTCCTCCTTCTCTTCTTGTTTCTTCTGAGCTAGGAGAAGGTAGAGAGAGAGAGTGGAGATATGGGAAATAAATGGGGAGAAAGGCTTGGGAAGGGTGATGTATTTATAGGCTTAATTTTCTAAAACTTTTGTAATTAATTTAGTTGTTTAATTAGTCCATCCATGCCACTATTTTGGTGACCTCATAAGACTTCTAAGTCTTCTAAAGGAGTACAATAGGACATGCCAAATAGTTGATGGGAATGGGGTGTGATGATGAGAAAATGGGGAGAAAATAATGTTTTAATTTTTTTTTAGGTAATTTTCTCCCATAATTTAATTATTCTATGTATTCTTATCTTCTTGAAATATATTTATGTGTATAATTATCTCTCAAAATTAACTTATTAAGGTAGAAGATGAATTAAAGTCCCAAACAAGGCTTACTTTTCAATTAAGCAAACTATCCCATCAATCTTCTTTCTCATTTTTCTATTTTTCAAAAATCTCTAAAATTGTCACATCACACCCACTCACTAAGGGGGCTTCCGGCCAAGGGCTTTTTCATCTTTTAATAATTGTGTTATTATTATTATTTTCATAATTAGATAATTACGTGGGCCCCATTTTAGTCTTTAATTAAAAATTTGGGCTTTTTATGCAATTTTCCAAGAGTAGTTTATGAAATGGGCTTAAATTTAATTATTTGGGCTCTAGAATTAAAATTAGGTCCATTAATTTAATTTATGAGACTTTGGGCTTGAATTTCCATGTTGGACTTTAATTCAAAACCTCATGTTTAGATGGTGATCTAGGTGACCAAACTTAATTCTTTAAACTTAACTTTAATTTCTTTAGGTTCTAAATTCAAGTCTTTATTTACTTAATCACTTTTAGTGTTGATCCTTTAATTAACACTATTAGGGTTTATGAGAATTTAATTTTTAGGTTTAGAACAGTTCGTACACCAATTAGGGTAAAATTACGCCTAGGTTAAATGTTACAAAAATTCGGGTCTTTACAACTATGGTGTCCCATATGAGATCATTTCAGATAATGGGTCACATTTTAAAGGAATATTACTAGATCATCTTAATGAGAACAAGATCACCTATCACAAGTCATGACCTTACCACCTTCAGATCAATGGGGATGTCGAAGCCACAAATAAGAACCTCAAGAATATTTTACACTAGATGATAGAAAAGAGCCTAGATAGGCCTGACAAGGTACCCTTTGCCTTATCGGGCTACCGCACTTCAATCTGTACTTCTACAGGGGCAACTCGCTACTCATTAATTTACAGAATGGAGGCAATCCTCTTAATCAAAATAGAGATGCCATTGTTATGATTCACGACTGAATGGAACTTGGCCGAGGCCGAATGGTTAAGGGAAAGGTACGAAGAACTAGCCCTGATGGATGAAAAGTGACTACAAGCTTTATACCACACCTAAGTCTACCAGAGAAGAGTGGTAAGAGCGTTCAACAAGAAAGTTAAGGCACAAGACTTGAAAGAAGGAGACTTATTCCTAAATGAAACCCGAGCCATATTACACAACCACAGGGGCAAGTTCAAGCCAAACCGGGTGACCCACTACATAGTCAAGAATCTGGTAAGCGGAGGAGAAGTACGATTGATACATCTTGATGGCAGTGAGTTCATAGAACCTACCAACACAGACCAAATAATGAGCTACTACCCCTGAGAGAATCTGCTAGATCAAAAATGGCCTAGGAAAAAATTAGGTACAAAAGAAAAGAGCAAAGCTCGCTAGGTGGAAAACCCATGAGGGCAGCGTAGGCAAAAGTTAGGGCATTAAAAATAAGAGAAGAAAGCTCGCTAGATCAAAAATCTAAAAGGGGAACTTAGAAAAAGTTAGAGTGTCAAAAGAAGAGGAAAATACTCAAGTGAACCCTCACCGAACTACATAAGGTTGGATTCCATTTAGGAATACGTAGGCAGCCTCATCCTGGGGACCCGACCACTTCTGTCCTAATCTTTTAGTTAGTTGGTTCGCACGAAAAGTGAAGTGTCCATTTACACCGGTGGAAAGCCCCTTAATACTAGGGAAATTTTGAATGATTATCTAAGGAAGGTCCTACAAAATTCATAGCCCCTCTACACTAGCAGAATTTTAGGCATTATTTAGAAAAGAAGATTCCAAAGCCCTTTGACACTCGGAGCATTTTAAAATATTCTCAACATCCTGAATCTCTATGTACTATGGGAATTCTAACATCTACAAAGCAATTGTTTACGAGAATGGACTAGGGACCTAAGTGTTGTCGGCTAAGGACAATCAAAAAATTATGTTTTGGGAACAACATGCACTAAGTTTGAATTATGCGAGAAATTATTTGAATACTTAGAGCGTAAAACTAAGTAAAATGTGAGCTAAAAAGATAAAGTGGAACTAATTCAAAACTTGAGAAAATATGATATTCAATACTTGAATTTATTGCCAATGAATTTAATTCATAAAGAGATGGGCATGTCTCTCAAACTTTTAAATTACAATAAAAATGAAATGAAAGCAAAAGGGAACATCATCCTTCTAAGGCATAGTGAGGAAAGCAAAAAAACATAATAATAATAATTAAAAAAATATTGTTGTCTCTAGATGTCTTCTTTGGGATCGAACTTCTCGCTTGTCCCTTCCTCGGGATCTTCCTCAGGATCTGGTTCTTTCCCGGTCATAGGCTTTTTATCTTCAGGTCGAATCTCCCATCCAAATATCTCTTTAGAATCTGACTCTTCACTGGTTGTATCATCCCAAGGCTTCAGCAAACCCTGCACTTTCCAAGCCCATTGATAAGCTCTCAAGAAAACCGTAGAAAAGGCATAACCCAAAACCCGCCAAGGAGCAAAAGCCCTCTATCGTTACCCCAACTGATGTGTAATGCATCCCGAATAGTAGTAATTAAAAGATTCCATGCCGACAAGGATCACCATGGTGAGGCCTATCAAATCAATAATCATAAGCCTATCATCAAAGTACATAAGGTGCCACTTTATTGCACATCCATTGTCGAGCAACTCAAGCCAAGCAGCCCAGGTTTGACAAGGAATAAAGATGGTCCAAATAAGGAAATCCTCAGCTTTATAATTAGGAATATCTTAGGGAGAAACAAGTCCTCTATGATCAAGGATCCACATCTGATGTACGAAATAAGTTGATAAAACAGTAATACGGGAATTGAAAGTAGGAATTTGAAAGAGTTCAAGAGGTACCTAAAGCAGCAAGGGACTACCACTGAGGTCGTTAGCCCTTCGTGTGTTCACAGCATCCAAGCCCATCAAGGTTTTAGCAAGTACCATGGGGATCAAGTTATGTCCATGAAACAACTAGTATACCACACTAAGTACCTATATGTCTGGCCACCCTCATGAAGGACGCAGCAAGAAGGCAGACACAAAGAAGATAATGAATGCATTGGTCATATAGCATATCTAACGATCATCATGCATCTCCTTAAAAGCATACTTATAAAGCAGTTGGTCCACCCTCATCTGCCATTAACCATTACATGGAGGACTTCTCGGCCTCTGAGACCGCAAAGCTTTCACAAAAGGCTCCAGTCAAAAATCAAGGGATCTGACATCATAGTTACATTATCGCACGCTATCCTAGATAAAAATTGGAATTCATCGATGGTAGGGCATAGTTATTTATCACCAAAATGAAAGACCCTAGCCTCGACATCCCACAAAGCGACCGATCCAAGTACTAGTTTGGAACGAGCAGTTTGTTGACAAAGACTAATCAGGGATAGAAGACTAGGGGCCAGAAAGTCCTTGAGCACGTTTCCAAGAGAAAAGACCCAAATGGATAAACCATGATAGAAATTGCCTTTCATAATGAAAAATACCTTAGAAATGGCTAATTAGGACAAAGGTTGTCCGAATTTGACGTGGGCCCATAGATGAGTCACGAAGAGGCAAACAGTGACGAAGCTCAATTCTAAATCACTACAAATCATCAGGGTAAGCAACATCTGAAGTCAAATCACAACTGATGAAAAAATCAAAGATCGATGTTCTTCGTGATGTTGTTCTTCGCTCATAATGAAGAGAACTACGAATGCTATGAAGACTTGAGAGAGTTATGAGGATAAAATGAGGATGGAAAGCCTTTCTATAGGCTCCAACTCACAACAAAGAAGTAGGAATCCAAAGCCCAAAGAAGTCCCAGAACCACAAGAGTTCTTCAAGAACAAACTGGCATTGAATCCCCGAAGCCCGACCTATCCATCCTGGCTTGGACGTCGAGGGCCTGTCCAGCCCTGTAGTCCCCGACCCAACTTTGTGACCTATTTTTTGCATTCTTCGGATGAAGAACGTGTTCATCTACTCTAGGTTTGTTGTGAGTCATCTTTTTATCTTTTGTTTGACTCATTGTAAGTCTTGATTTGGCATTCATTCGAATAAAGCAAGGTAAAGAACAAAAAGGTTCACTGGTTGTAAGTCTTGATTTGGTATTCATTCAAATCAAGAGAAATAAAGATCAAGAAGGTTCACTGGTCATAAAAAGCCCTTAAAATCAAAATTCAAACAAATATTCTCAAAAAAATTAAAGTAAAGAAAAACTCAAATCACTCATGACCTCTCTTCGAGGTTGCCTTTGTAGTACGTCGTAAGGGAATCATCTCTCATATCTCCTCGTTGTTGGACGTAGAAGACGTAGAAAGTCTAATACTATCACTACTCCTTGGTGCTGAGACAGAACCCCGAGGATGGAATGAGGAAGAAGCCCTGGGTCAAGAAAGAACCTCCCCTAGAGAAGAGCAAGCCGACAAGTCAGTTGGCCCATAGGATGGGGAGAAGCACTAACTTGTGAAAGAAAGAATAAGGAAAGTCATCATAATTTTGAAAACCATGGGAAAAATAGCTTGCCTAGAGGAGACCTTACCATGTCTTCTCTTGCACCACAAGAGCAAGGTGCTCTGAATGCTTTCTCTTATCTACGAATGAATGCCCTCAAAGATTCTATGATGTCATGAGCCTTTTGGGCCTAGGAGCTAGGAACCTGCAAGTTACATTAAAGACATGAAGAAAGTATAGAAAAATAATATTGAATACAAGAACGATTGAAGTAGGTGACTCATCAAACCACTCTGAGGCAGACGTGGAAGATCACCATGACTCGCTAGCTCTAAGTCATGATGCCACATAACTTCGTTTATGCCCATAACATCGATGTGAAGAGACATGTTCAGAAATTCTCCATCCCCACCAATGACACCTATCTTGATAGCTCTCTGTAGAGGAGGTACAGACCCCGGTCGATGGACCCTCGAACTCAAGCTCAGGAGGAGGAATTCCCTCTAAGAATAGAGGCATAAGCCTAGTCCGAACGAACTCGGCATGGTCACCAGACAAAAATGAAGCCTTAATGAAGCTTTCATGCATCATAGCATCGATGTCATCATCACTATCAAAGTTGTATGTATCCCTCATAAGATGAGGAGGAGGCGCAGGAACGTGAAGGATGCTGGGCCCCCGGGACTGATGAGAAACCCTCTCGCCTAAGTACCACTCCCGCCTAATGCAGGCCTTGAATAAAATCATCTGTTGAGATGTAGTCACAACACGTAAGAAGAGGTCAGTATGAGGCATGCCCTCTTAGGGACTCCATACAACCTGAAAAACAAAGGTTGGCACATAAGTGAAAATGAAAGAGCAGTAAGGAAAGGAAGCCAAGATATGCACTCGCCTATTTGGAAGTCACAACGGTAAGGGATAACCTCACAGAAATGAGAGAACCAGTTTTTCTTTACTTCTTTATATACTGGTGCATCCACCTCTGTCTGCGAGATAAGGTCCCCTCTGCCGAAAGAGAGCAAGAAGGAGCCAGAGTCGAGAAGTACTCAAAGTACTACATCTACAAAAGAGAGTGTATAATCTAGAAATAATATGGGAAACGAAGAAAGCACACAAGTCAGGAAGTAATGAAGATACTTACCTCCAACACAATTGAAAAGCATAAAATGCATCTGATTGTGTCACATGACATGACTCCCATGTTCCAATTCTGGGTCGGCGGGGCTACTCCTCTCCAGTTATACTCTCTCATGGTGTCAATGTCATACATGGATCCTAGTAAGGCCAAGTAAATAGTATTATCTGAGTTAGAAAAGATGGATACACCCAGAAGATGCAAGAAAAAGACCCGAGTCAAGAAATTCTTAGCCCTAGTGGTCTCGCAACAAGCGTGTTGAAAACTAGCCCATAGAGAACAATAAGGCACACGATCATCGTCGTGGTGCCTAAATTGATAGCGAGGGCCCAAAAGACTCTCCAGCTCCCGTAGAGTCTTAAGAATGCTAGTATCATAAAGTAAAGGCTGACCGCCAACTCGTAAACCAGTCAGCATCGAAAAGTCGAGAGGTGTGAGGGTCATCTCCCTGAATGGCATGTGAATGGTATTTGAGGTATCTCACCACCACTTGAATAAGCCCCAAATCAGAAAGGAGATGTGTCAGGTCTGAGAGAGAACTAAAATGAAGTCACGGAGGCCAGCGTGATCTATGGCCACCCTGACATGACTGGGAAGCTCGACATACCACACAGATATGCTCAGATTGGATGCATAGACCTTCAGTCATCCATGTTGTGCTTGTTTCAAGAAAAAAGGAAAAAACTATTATTATTATTATTATTTATTGACAATAAGAAAATAAAAATAAAATTATTTGATAATCCGTGCATCATGAATGAGTGCAAAAAGTTGAGAAAAGTGTGAGAAAATCCAAGATGGAGCATATTTTCTGGTCTAGGCACATGAACACACAAGGCATACCCATGCCCCACCAAGCCCATGTCTTGACACAAAAAGGCAAGGAAAGCTTGACACTAAGCACTTGGGTCATGCATTTCATTAAACACCTAGTGAGCATCCTTTGGAAGTTATTCGAATCTAGATCACTTGGCATGAATCATGGTTCAAAATCAAAGAAAATCGCGAGAATAAGATGAGAAGATGAAGATTAACAAGTTTTATTAATGATTAATCAAGATTCGAACCATGGATTTTAAAAAAATTTAAAATTCAAGAATAGGTTTTCAAGATTTTAACAATGGAGAAAATGGGGAAGAAGACTCACCAAACCCGCATATGCTCGACTACAAGTATGGCCTCGAGCATTCAACAAAAAAGCATCTGCAAATTTGCAGGTATACACGAAAGTGTGATGATTTAGGATAAATTGGTGGGAATACCTTTCTTAGAGTTATTCACCCCTTTCCATGATGAATGAAGATGATGAGGATGAGGGTGATGACTAAGATCTAAGAAAAAGACTATTTTAACTCAAGTTTTTGAGGTTCAAACCAAGAAAATCAAGGATCCTAAGTTTGTAGAGAGAGAAAGACCAAGGGAGAGGAAAAGAGGGCATCAAGCAAATGAGGCTCGGCCTCCTCCCTTTCAAGCCCAATGGGGTATCCCCATGGCCAGATAGGGCCAAACCGGCCCTCTAGGCTTGGCCCAGTCTATTTTTCTTTGGCCACGGCTCGAACGCGTTGGGCCCGACACTAGGTGTTTTGATGCAAATTTGTGATTGAAATGAGATTCCAAATCAACACTTAAGAATTAATGTTTTGCACTAATCATGTCAGTTTCAAGGAAAAAAAAGAACAAAGAAGCATCATCCGTAGTTCACTGATCACCCAAAGAAAGAATTCAAAGAAAAGCGCTCTGAACAAGCCCTAGAAGAAGTTTCTACAATGGAGGATATTCCTAACAACTAATGTCGAGTTACGTATCATGCCATCATGGATGGCATTCTGCCTTGCCCCGTGCTAAAGCTTTCCAATAGGATAAGATTCCGAACAATAGAGGCCGAGTTACATATCTGGCATTGTGAACAAAGTCTCACTCTAGCTTTTATCAATGTTTTCAAAGTGGAAGAGATTACGAACAATTGAGGTCGAGTTACATAGTGGGCATTGTGGATGAAGCCCTACCCTGCTTTGAATCACTGTTTGTAAGACAGAAGAATTTGGAACGACTGAGGTCAAGTTACATACCTAGCACTATAGATGAAGTCCCACTCTGCCCTAAATCAAAGTTGTCAAAGGACGGATAGAATTATGAGCCACTGAGGTCGTATGCTGCTTATGAAGTCTTTCAAACTCAAACTGTGTTGAACGTGGAAAGTATGCCACAACATTCTAGCGCGACTGAGGTCGATCTTTTATAATATTTACATAACAAAGTTGTTCAGACCCAGAATATAGCTGGTACACCACCACATTACTGGAGTGACTAAGATCGTATGCTACTTATGAAGTCTTTTAAATCCAGAATGTGTTGAATGTGGAAAGTGTGTCACAACATTCTAGTGCGACTGAGGTCGGGCTTCTATAGGCTTTTCAAAATAAAGTCTTTCAAACCCAAAATTTGTTAAACATGGTTGGTACGCCACCACATTCGAGCACAACTGAGGTCTAGCTCCTAGAGGTTTTCCAAAATCATAATGTGTAGAATATGGCTAATACGACACCACATTACCAGAGCAACTGAGGTCGTATGATAGGACTTGAATGGCAGTGGAACTACTAACAAATTGAATGGTGGTAGAACCACTAAGTTCGTAGCTAGGACTTTCAATGGAATTAGAACTCTTACATGTTTGAATGGTGGTAGAACCACTAGTCCTCATTATCATGACCATAAAGATACTTTGGCATGCTTTTAGAGCGTTTCCAAAATCAGAATGTGCAGAACATGGCTTATACGCCACCACATTACTAGAGAGACTGAGGTCGTATGACGGGACTTCAATTACAGTGGAACTCCTAACACGTTGAATGATGGTAGAACTAATAGTCCGTAAGTAGGACTTTGAATAATACTAGAACTGCTACGTGTTTCAATGGTAGTAGAACCACTAGTCCTTGTCAGCATGACCCTAAAAGTACCTGGGCATGATCAAGATTCTTTGAAATAAATCCTAAAGATACCTGGATGCGACAAATATTTTACCCCATTTGATGTTTTTTTTTTCAAACGTAACCCTAAAGATAGTTAGGCATGATTGAAATGTCTACCTTGTGATCCTATAGATACTTGGACACAATAGAGTCTTGATTTCATTAATATTTTGTTCCTTGAAAGAAATCCTACAGATACCTAGATGCGATAAAGGATTCCCCCCGTGAGATTCATTGATATTTAGGTCTGTGCCATAAAGATACATGGGCCTTTCCTTAAGTTTTCATTGATGTTTTAGGCTTTGAAGCAACCCTAAAGATATTTGGGTGTGACAAAGACCTTTTCATTGATTTCATTGATGAGTGTTTTTCTAACCGGTGAATTATTCCTTGTCAAAATGTTGTCTTTAAGTTTCACATTTGTTGTTATGCACACTGAGTGCTACATGAGCTCTATCAAAGATGGGCATCTGTGGACACCCTATTTTCATCGGGCATATTTCATCAGCTCTCCAGTTAGACCCTCCCTATGATGAGAATGTTCCCAAGAATGAGAATAGCTTCTGACAAGAATGAATCGACACAAGAGTCGCTCAAAGCTAGGTTTTCATCCAAACCATTCTCTGTTTTGAATAGTTTTTTACAAACTTTCTTCAGGAGTTGTCTACCAATCCTTTAAATCTTGTTTTCAACCAAAACAATCTCAAAACATAAATTTTAATTCATTTAGTCTATGTTTCAAAAGTTTTGGTAGGCCCTGTTTGCTTTTCGAGACGTCCAATGCCTCCATTTTGATCGATTTTCAACCGAACTTCTTTAAAAGTCATTTTAATAATCCATTGAACCATCTTTTCAGTCCAACAAACTTCAAAATATGTGTTTTCAATTATTTAGTTTATGTTTCAAAAGTTGAATGAAAATATGTGTTTTCAATCATTTAGTTTATGTTTCAAAAGTTGAATGACCTTCATTGGATCCCGAGATATCCAAAACCCTTCAAAAGGCCAAACCAATCCCTAGGATGCCCTGAAGGCTAGACCCCCATCATGGGGAACCAAGCCAAGAGGGCTGCACCGGACATGGGCGATAGACAAGCCCATAGGGCCGAACCGAACATAGGGGAAAGTCTAGGATGGACGGACCGGCCATGAGGGCTTTCCCCCGCCTGACGAACGCTTTTTGACCCATGACTTTTTCTAATTGGCCAGGCTTTGTCACTAGCTCTTAGTCCTCTGTTTTAGTCAATTTCTAGCTATTTAAATCCTTATAAATAGAGTTTTTAACATCACTTTTCAAAAATTTAAGTTTAGATAAAGATAAATCACTAGCGTTGATAAAAATTGGAGAAAGAGTTCGTAGCAAGTTCATTTTTGGCTTTCAAAATATTGTTTTCATTCTAATCTTTCGATTCCTAACGCAAATCCTAGTAGTCTTGAGTGTACGGGTGTCGATAAGTTCAACGAAGAACCCCCCGAGTTCGGTACAAAGATCACATGACTAAGGGCATGCTAGGCTAACCGATGATCTACGGCTCAAGGTAAGTACCCCTCCCTTATATTTATCACTTTCGTAGTTATTTTCATGCTTTTTGGTTAGTATTTCAAATGTGTAGTGTATTTTATAGATATGCATGATAGTTATGTAGTCATTAGAGGAAGGTAAGTTTCCGATGCCTAGCACTTTTGGGTCCGGGCTTTGTCTGCATAAATGTTTTAAAAACATGTTTTTCAAAGTGCCTAAGGCTCAAATCTGAACTTTTAATTGTTTTTAGATTTTTTTGAATCATTTACAATCATTTTCGTAAATCATTTTCTGAAATCATTTCCAACCAAAACCCATATTTTTCTGCTATAAAAGTGCGTTTATCATGTTGATCATGTGTTTTTATGGATCTAAAACTATATTCTAAAACATTCACGCATAGATCATGCACTTTCAAACTTTTTTAATCACCGCATGATTCATTTTCGAGACGTTTTGAAAATGGCCATTTATTTTCAACCCAGAGCCCGTGTGGGACCCATTTGCATGTTTTATAATCCAAATCCTATTCTTATAATATTTATAGGCCCTTAGGCTAATAGCCCAAACCTTTTTCTAAAATTTAGTAGTTTTTCAAAATTTGGCCCGTCCGGGCTCGTCGCGAGCCCTCTTATCTCGAAAATCACTTTTTTGATATTATATGTCTAAAAGGCATATGTTTTTAGGCCTTTTCAAAAATGCCATTCAAAATATTTTTTGCATGTTCGAATGTTAATTTCACATTTTGTTATGTAAAAAAATATCATGTTAGAACCCATGCTTGGATTTACTGCTTATAGAACCTAGTATCATGTGGGTTAGTGCAGAAGAACATAGTGTCGTGTGGGTTAGTTTCCTTCTAACACGAACTGCTAAAACTAACGAGCACACGAGCACCACCCTGGTTCAACCCCTCTAAGTTAGGCAAATGTTTGGTATGTCTATTATTAGGTAAGTAGAAAATGTAGGAGCCTAAGTATTGTTGTTGGTTATCTCGACGGTGATAAATGGTTATGAATCTCTAGGATCATATTCCTAGACAGTGTGTTTATTCTACACCCTTTTTGCATGCTTGAGACGAAAGTATGATCATGTTCTCACTTGATCATGTTGAAATGCTTTTGAACGTGAGCCTACCTAGTCATATTATTCAACATTCATGCATTAGTTAGGTATGTGAACTTAAACTTATGAACCAATAGAGATGAGTAGAGGCTAACCATGAGGTTAGGCTGAGTGGGTGCCTAACACCTTCCCACTCGGTACCTTAGCACCCGAACTCGATCTGTAGTGATGAAAGGACTAAGCATAATCCAAAGAGAGTAACGCACAGGTTCTTGAACCTTAAAACCAAGTAGCGACTCTAATTTGTATTAAACCTTCATTTCGAGGTTATTACGACCACAATTGAATTGACGAGTGTCATATAATCGCCAATTGATTGTTTATCTATGAACTTCATGGTTTCACATGCAGCAACACTATTTTTGCTTATCGCCCAGAAGGGCTTCGTCTCGGTAGGGACCTAAACATTCCTTCCTTCGCGAAGGGGATGGGGTACCTACATATTGCCACACACCATTCATAACACAATACATAAGTTTAAAGGTTACAATTCCATTCGTAAACAACCAAAGTTCTTGTAATTATAATTACTGACCAATAAATAAACTTTGTAACAAAAATGAAATCCTCCTAGGTACTTTACGTCAACAAGGGTTCCACGTAGTCCTCGTTGTGTTCTTCTTCGAATGCTTCCTCTTTATGACCTAGCATGAAATGCCGTGAGGTTGGAATGCTCAGAAAGGAAACCAGAACAACCCTACCAATTTAACATCGATGGTACACATATCACATAAGCAACAAGTATAAAATCATGTTAAAGATGTAGTTGCAATGCATGCATCATGAAAGTGCATCAAACCATCTCACTGATAAAGCACCACTTAACTAGGATCCCTTTTAGCCAGAAAAAAATCAGTCTTACCCATGAACACACAAGTCATCACAATCTGATTTCTATTGGGAGCATTATAACTCATAGCGAGTTAGATACTCTACCGGTTCATACAAGACCCATGTTAGAACCAATCGTTAGAATACCCATGTTTTCCAAGAATGAACACCCAAATCATCAAAATCTAATTCCCCATTGGGAGCATTATGACTCATAGCGAGTTAGATATGATGGGAGTTCATACAAGGCACAGGTTAGAACCGATCTTAAGACCCTTCTTAGGAGCATTATGACTCATAGTGACTTAGATACTCTACCGATTCATATAAGGCCAAAGGGCATGAGGTCATCTAGGTCATGGTTTGAACATCCGTTCATTACAGACACATGCCCTGTACGCCCACATCAAGAGTCCTGATGTCATTGTCAGTGTTAAGTTTAAAGTAAGACTCGGTGCACCAATAACAACCGAAAACCATCTCATATAAACAACTTGGAGGGAAAATTTCCCATTCCAACAAAATGGGAACATACCTGTATCATAAACCATTGAAAGTTTCCAAAATTTCCAATAATACTCAACATCATGAACGCTAGCCAAGCTAGACACAAGGTGGTACCGTTAACCCATGACTTAGGTCATGCATGAATAATGCTATGCCATATGATCATGATGTAATTTTCATAAATCTATGTTATACAAGACTATTCAATGTATGAGTGCACAAGTGAAGGATATAAGGCTTATACACAAAATTCTCATGTAAAACTTCTTTTTCCTTTAAGTTTTAAGATTTTTAGAATCTGCCATGCTCTATATTTTAGTATTTATAAAATATCAAAAATTTCTATAAATTCATGAAATTTTTTTAGAACTATATAAAGATGTTATATAATATTTTAATGAAGAAACAATGACCTAAAAATGAACGGAGGATAGGCTAAATAGGGCATGAACAGAATATGTCCAATTTTGGCACTATTTGGTAAAAAATCATTTTCTAAAAATCTGGCCAACAAATTTGAGTAAAGTAAATCTTGGATGAATTTATATTCATAGACCTTTATTTCCAAATAAGGGTCAACCTTAGGGGATTTTTTGAAATTTATTAAAAAAGACCAAATGAGGCTATTTTTATGCCCAAATCAACCTAAAACTTTAAAAAGGTGTTAGGGACCTTAAATTAACTTGTTATTTTCTTCTAAAATTCATATATACTAAAAACATCCATATTAACATGCTATTAAAACATATTCTCAATCCTCTTTCAAAAACATTTTGATGTGGTTAGAGAAATGTACTAGAAATTCCAAGTCATAGAGGTCTGGTTCAAGATCAAGGTTCATCTTCTTTCTTACTTATGAAACCCTAATCATACATACACATATACACATATGGATATGACACATATCATATCCACTCAAGAATTAACACATAATAAAGTTCACCTAGAACAAAAAAATTAATTTTCTTAACATAGGTTTATTGTTTTGATTCATGTTCCTTTGAGTTTTCTTTTAGTTTAAAGAGAGAAGGATGAGAGATAGAAAGTGTTATAGATGAAGAGTGGAGAGGTTTAGATGGTTCCTTACATGTTGGTTTTGGATTATTAGAGGTTATGGACTTAGCTTTGTAGTTTTCTCTTCTTCTTTTTTTCTTCCTTCTCTTTTCTTCTTCCTTCTTCTTTTTCTTTCTCCTTTTGCTACTACTTCTATCCCCTTGGACGAAATTTGTGAGGTGTCGAGAGAGTGAATTTTTGTAAAAATAAAATATATAGAGAAAAAGATTCTATTTATAGGCAAACGGTTGTGGGTTAAATGACATTTTTGCCCATCATTTACTTGGAATCCAATTAATAGTTAGGGCTTAGTTAGGTCTATTTTGGTTACAATGTAACTAAGTCTTTGGTCCCAAGTATGGTAAGGACATGTTTGTTTGTAATTAAATTATTTTTCTAAGCTTTACGGCCTTGTTTGGGTTTATTTCAAGACATATGCCCTAAATTTAAGGAAGAATACATTGATTATATTTTAGAGTTCTTATTCTTCATCATTTATTTATTTGTTTTAAAGAAAGACAAATTAGGAACCCACGATAGATTGATTAGAGACTTAGTGAGAGACTATATTAGGTCTTAATTAGAATTAATTGAGCCAAAGATATGATTTCTAAAAAAGTTGAAAAGTGAGATAATTTTCCTTAATTTAAGAAAAATATGATTTAGATTAATTTTAGAGTAAATTACCTTTACACCCTTCTATTTAGGGATAATCATACTGACACCCCTTTATTCTCTGAAATCCCACTAACCTCCCTGTCAGTTAACACCATTAATAAAATAATAAATTTAATAAAATACCCTTAACACTCTGATTTCCATTCTCTCTCTATGCTTAGTTCATTCTCTGGTTCAACTACCATTGAAATCAATATGTGCCTCTCTGCCATCAATTTCGACTTTGATCTGTGAATCAGTGTCAAATGAATGACAACGAGATGACTGATCTTGCACTTAGATGACCAGAAATAAGTTCAAATGACACAACAAAGGGATGAATGATCGTTGATTCGACGTTGTCCTGCCTCACTAGCATCATTGCCTCCTTGCTTCGTCGGCTCCACTTGATTATTCTTTGGACACGCTGGGTAATGATTTTTGCTAAGTTTTGAAACCCTAAATTGTTATGGGAGGGACAAAAAATGAAAGGCACGCACTAGAGCTTAAGGAATTAGGGCTTTAAAGTTTAACATGTGGGTGGGCCTGGAGCTTTAGGAATTAGTATTACGCACTGAAGCTTTAGAAATTAGGGATTTAAAGTTTAAAATGTGGGTGGGGATTTAGGGTCACTCGGCTATACAAGTGGTATAAAACAAGTCGCTGGTTGCTGGAGCTTTGCCGTGATATATTTAAAAAAAATGAAAAATGTAGGCGGTCCTGGACCCCCATTATCCCTATTCAGTTCCATCCCTGATTCCGGTTGCTTGGATCCACCGTAGCCTGCTTGGATCCACCGCCGTTTGGAATTTTGGCCATTGTTGAAAAATGAAAAGCTTCAAAGGACTCTCTTTATTAACCCTTTTCGACGCTTTCTTTTGAAGGTGAAAAGTGAATAGGGTATTGCGGTGGTAGGAGGTGAGAGATGGGTTAATAGATAAAGGGTAAAATTATCATTTATTGTATATTCTTTTACTGGTGTTTTGCTTTTTTGTTAGTCAACTGACGGAAGGGGCCAACTGTTGTCTATTTTTGTAAAGTAATGGAGGTTAGTGGAATTTCAGAGTGTAAAGGGGTGTCGATGTGATTACTCTTAAATAGAAGGAGTGTAAAGGTAATTTACGCTTAATTTTATTTCTATTATATATATTAGATTTAATTTTTTTGACTAGCCAAGGGTGCGGCCTACCATGTATATCCATATGTATATATATATATATATATATA
>JAUTBS010069774.1:0-13331 GCA_032361285.1 Aequorea victoria | reverse complement strand
CCTGATAAGCTTCTAAATAATACCGGATAATGCAATCTCTCAACCAGATATATCCAATAATACAAAATAGAAATAATTCGAAATTGCCATAAATTACAAATGAAAATTAAATTAATACAATTAATCTAATATTCCTAACAGGTTTAGAAACCACATCCAATTGCTTGTATTCTCAATCTCAACTACTGCATAAGTAATTGGGAAAATTCGGCTATTGTTATCCATAGGAAATGCTACAAGCATTTTGCCACCATAGTGGCCTTTTAAATGGAAGCCATCAACACCTAGCAGTGGTTTGCATCCGTCACAAAAACCCTTCTTCAGTGCAGCTCAGCATACGCAAATCCTGTGAAATTAGTTAGTGGCAATCCCATTCTTGTTTGGTTTGCAGTGAATAATTGCATTGTTCCCTAGATTTATCCTCACAATTTCCCCACAGTAATTCCATAACTTCCCATATTTCTTAGCTTCAGTTCCTTGATTTCTTTTAACAGCTTTTCTCCTTGCTCTATACACTTGGCTTGCGAATACCTTACAATTAAAATTTGATCTTACTTTTTCCATAATTTTACTAATCTTTCATGTAGGTTTGATCCTAAACTCATCATAATAAATCATGGACAACCAAGAAGAGTTCACTAGCCTGTTGGACCATACTCTGCCACAACTGTGAGTAGGAAAGAAGGTATTCACTTGCAATACCTTCTTGTGTCCTGATTTGAGGGATGCAAAAATGGTCCATTTACACCCTCTCTGCACACAACTTTTACCCTACTTGTTTAATGTAATACTTTGTAATCTTGAAGTAAGAATAATATTTTAATTTCATAATTTTTAAAAAAATTTGAAAGTAAATTTCTTAAGAATCAAGTTTAAACGCAAGATATATGAACCTAAGTAAATGATTCGATTGGAGGCCCAAGTTAAAATAATCAAGTGAGCAACTTGAGAAGACTCAAGTAGAATTTTAATAAGCTAATGAAATTTAATTCAAGAGTTCAACAAAGGCCCAAAAATATAATAAAAGTTCAAGCAGTAAAATTCAAGTTCAAAAGTAAATTTTGGCACAACAACCAAACTAGACCCAAAACATATAAATTAAATGGGCTAAAGAAAGAGATAATTATGTGGGCTTAAGGTAAAGCCCAAAAGATTATAAGAACTTTGGAGATGGGCCAAGTAGATAGAATAGAGCCCAATGTGTAAGAGACCCAAAATAAAAGAAATAAAATTAGCCCCAAGCTAATCCATGAGACCCAAAAATGAACTAAAATTCAAATAGACCTAAACATGAAATTAAGAGGTGGGCTTAATATTTTATTTTTCATGGGCCAAAATATTTATGAGCCCAAGTAGGAAGAGTAAGCTCAAATTAAAGTTTAAGCCCAAATGAGAATTTTTTTGAGAAAAAGGCCCAAGTGTAATTCTTTCTTCTACAAGAAAATAAAATAAAATATGTATATGTATATAATAATTTTCAGATTTTTAAGAGGAAGAGAGAGGAGTGATGTGACTTAAAAAAATTAAAAAGAAAAGGAAAAAGAAAAGAAAAAAAAAAGAAAAAGAATAGGAAAGCTGGGTTGCACGTGAGAGGAATGATGAAGAAAAATTCAACTTACACAAGTCTTCCACCACCTCAAGCTTGGTCCAATAAGACCCCATGCATGTCTTACATGGGTGGCCAAGAGAGGGAGAGGAAGGGAAGAAGAAAATAAGAAGAAAGAAAAAGGAGAAGGAAGAAGAAATGAAAGAAATGATAAAATGAAGAAGAAAAAAAGGGAGAATACCAAAAGTAAAGTCCTACCTTCTTGGATCAAGGCAGACAACCAAGTAAGAGAAATTTAAAACTCTTCACTTCTTACTTAACATCATATTCTTAAGTTCATTCCTCACTAAGTTAAAATAAAATAAGACAATGAAAAAACAAATATGGAGGACTAGTATTAAAGAAAGATTAACTTTCTTGAGTTGTGAATAAAATGGAGATGCATGATGAGACCAATGAAGAACCCAAAATAAATGACTAATATGGTATATAAAATAATAAGAAGGAGATTTGGAGTCATGCATGCATGTGCAAGAGAGGAGGGAGATGATGGAAGTAGGAGATTTCTTTGAAAAATGACAAAATAGTGACCATAATGCTCATCTCATAAATTTTTGTTAAATCCAAACAGACCCTAAATAAAAATATATTTTGAAAAGAGCTATTTTGGCATGTTATGAACATGCATGATTTTTGGTTGGACCCCAAAATGTGTTTTAGACCCCTTATAACATTTTTGAACTTGCTGCGTTAGAGTTGTAGAAAAATAGTTCACTTTGAAATTTTTTTATTAATTCTAGAACAATTCTCTAGAGATGATCCATATATGGAAAGAAAGGTATATGAATCTAGCTTTACCAAAAAAATTATAAACTTCATCTTCATTGATCGAATTTTGAGAAAAAAAAATTCTCCCAAACAGTGTCATTTTCGAACAGACTGTACCCCACTAATTTTTAGAACATTTTTTGTTGAGATATGGCTCTTGGGTTCTTCATGAAATATTTAGGTAACATCCTAATGTATCCTCTATAATATTTATAGAACTATTAATGAAAGTTTGATATTTGTATACTATTTTACAACAAGTGGGATATAATCTGAAATCTGAAAAAAAAAAACTAAGAAAAATGATATTCTAAGAGAAACTAAGTGTCTAAGCATAACGATTTGAATTCTTAACAACTCTAATGAATGATTAACACATTCATGAGTATTATTAAGATGATAATAAGTCAATTGTGTTGATATATCTTTCATTATAATACTAAGCCCACTCTCTTGTAACACTATAAGAAAATATAGTTTTGCCAATGACTATTCCCAATGAATTGAATAATCGTCGCTAAAAGTGCTATATTGCCGATGAAATTTTAAATTTCGTCGTCTAAAAGCTCATAATTTTCCGCAATTGGGATATGCAAAACGACGTCGTTTGAATATGCAAAATGTTGTCGTTTGAATATGAAAAACGATGTCGTCTTAGACTTCCCCTTCTATCGTGCCCTCCAAGCATGAACTCGCCCCTTCGATCTATTGCGCACAAATTCTCTGTAATCTAACCCTATTAACTAAGAATTTCTCACCACTAGTATTCCTCGCTGTCATGCCGCCAATGGTTGTCGTTCATCGTCATCGCCTCACTTCTGGTGTTTCTCGCCGTTGCGCCGCTGCTGATAGCTATTTCCTCGCGCCGCCACTGGTCGAGAACAGAACGGTAAGTAAACCCTAGACTTTTCTTCGGCAATGCTTTTCTCTTTTATCTCGACGGTTTCCCATTAATTTTATTGGGGGTTCTGGTTTCTTCCAAGTCAATATACCAAATCAAAATAAAGATCTTCAAACCAAATACAAAATTGTAAGTATATGTCTGATTGATTGCTATTGAGAAGAAATGTAGTTCATGAATTATTATTTGGGATTATTTTTTATTTATATGAATTTATTCCCTTAAGTTCACTGTGAAGTGGCGAAAATATGTGATCTTTTTTATAGAAAATTCACATGAGTTCACTGTTAAGTTCTCAGTTCTCTATTTTATAGAAAATGCAGGCTTTGTAATGCACGACTTTTGTGCAGAACTTGGATGATATGTACAATGAGTAATGAGAACTGCTATGTGTTGATCCTGTAAATGATGGGTGATTCTATTAACACTAACAAAATTTCTAAGTGCACACACTAGGTTTTTTTTTTTAAAAATTAATGTAAAATTATTATTAGGGATAAAACCCTAATAATTTTCCTTACAAGTCCCAACCCCTCTTCTTTTTCTCCCCCCTCCATCGCTGGCACAAACGGCGGCAGCCACCGCCTCTCGTTCAAGTTGTCAACAATATGAGTTTTCCATGTGATCGACATCCATTAATGGCCATGGACTTTGGAAGGCAGGCCTTCAGGGAGAAGGTGGGACGCTACAACGAGGATGTGTGAGTAGTTTGTATGAAGAGGTGAGAAAAACTAGAGCCCAGTTGTTTCTAAATGTAAAATTCAATTTCTCAAATGATTCGTAAATAATTTAATCATGTGGTTCCAATTTTAAATTTGAAGCATTCTCCATTAATTCATAACTTGCTAAGCCAGGATGAGAAAGAATTTGGGTTTGACCAAGAACCAGAGCCCATTTAGTATAAAAAATGAGAGGGTAAAATGTATTTTTTATGGGATAAAAAGTAGGTAGAAGAGAGGCGCGTGACATATAGTCAAAGCGATGAGGGAACAGTGATAAGGGTGGCGCTATGGCAGTGGTTGGGGGAGGTGTCGATGGGGTGGCTGGGAGGGACACTACAAGGGCTACTGCCGCCACCATTCATCGTCAAAGGAGGGAAAGAAGAGGGGTTGGGACTTGGAAGGAGCAATCATTAGGGTTTTGTCCCTAATAGTAATTTTATATTATTTTTTTAAAAAAAAAAATTGGTGTGTGTGCTGAGAAATTTTGTGGGTGTTAATAGAGTCACCCGCAAATGATGTACAATGAAAATTGAGAACTGATAAGTTATTCAAAATGAGAACTGATAAGTCATTTCAAAATAAGAAATGAGAGATAAAAATGAGAAAATGCAAAATGAGAACTGACAGATGAAACTTTACCCATAATCATGCAAAATTAGAATTGATTTTACAATGAATAGTGCGAACTATTTTGTTCAGAACCTAAATGTGATGTACAACTGCAACTGAGAACTAAGAACTTATATTATAATGGGAATCATCATATTACAATGGCCATGAGCATGTATATTATCAAGGCCATTTAGTTGGGAAAGTTTCGATCCTCTATATTTTGTTGATTTTAACGTATAGATTGAGCATTTTTAACACACTTCAAAAACCAATGTGATTCATTTGTTAAATTAACCCCTCCAGAATATAATGGAGCCTCTACATGATTAACCTTATGGGTGACTACTTTATGGAAAGAGGCCAATAGTTGCTGAAAGAAAGAGTTCACCAAATGATTAACTGATATCATATGAAAAGATACAACAAAAAGTTTTTAGTAATAATTGAACTTGATGTTTTCTGAAGCATGAACACGTTTGAAGGGTTACACCTGAAGTGGGAATTGATCAGTGAAACTATAAACCTACGAACTTCAATATTTTAAATGAATCTGAAGGTCCCATAAACTTAGAGCTCACAATTTGGGCTTTAATTGTCTTGTCCTCACAATTTAACCTGTTAAACATTAATTGTCTTAAACTCACAATTTGTGCTTTAATTTCTAGGTGTTGAGTCAAATGTCCTCATAATTTTTACATAACACATTGGGTTTGCACATAAATTTGGTTGGTTATTTGTAGGTCACAAAATATGGACAAAACTTGGATGATAATAAAGAATAGAATGAGTATGCAATACCGAGATGGTGTGAAGTCATATTTGTAATTTGTAATGACAAGTGTTGAATCAGGTGATAAGATTCGTATCCCGTGTATGGACTGCCTGAATTATGAATGACATACCTATAAAATAGTAGAACTTCATTTGGTTCGTAGGGAGATATCATCTTCTTATAGAACTTGGGTGCATCACAGGGAACATGTTCCGATTCCTGTTTATGACCATCCAGAAGGGGGTGAAGCAACCGAGGATTGAATGTTAGAGGAAGAAAATGAGGAAGAAGACGAATTGAATGATATGTTGGAAGACTACTACATGACGATCAATAACATGGATGATGATGATGAGGGTGAAGTACCAGGTGGCGTCGAGAGGGAGAAAATGCAAAACTTTGACAAATTATTGAATGATGCTCAACGTGAGTTATACCCGGGTTGTCAGAAGTTTAATTGTAACGCCTCAAAAATTCGGTTCGTTATGAGACGTAAATATAGTAAATAGGGTTATTCTAGCGACAACCATCCAACATAATTTAATATTTATCAGTAGATAATATTGTTTATGTCATCGCACATCACACCACCACTTTAAGGTTTACATTACATCCCAACAGTAATTAAAAGAAGTTACAAAATACGAAATCTTCGGTCACCGCTTATCATGTGAGCCCCCAACTCGACATACTTCCCGGCATGTTCCACGATCACTGGCCCTCTTCAAATCCTGGCATGAAACGCCATGAGCTGCGAAGCCCAGAAAGAATCTCCCGAATCAAACATTTCTAACACTGTAATACATACAACAGGGTAGAATAAAATATAATATACGAAAAATGCTAAAAACCCTGAATCACGACCAGGACTCCTTTACGCTGAAAGGATCTAACAAAAGACAACTACCCAAACTTGAACACTTGAACTTATAACAATTTAGGTCGCCAGACAGTCGGATACAGTCCCCCATAGCAGCACCATGATTCACAGTGGATTACATACCCACTGGTCCATGAAAGCCCCGGATAGAACCGATCTTAAAGACCAACCTTGCCACACCATGAGTCGTAGCCGAATGACATACTCAACTAGCTCATGAATGCCCAAGGACGGCGGGGTCCAGCCAGGTGAAAACACCCTGTTACCTCTGACCATATGAGTATCTGACTAAGTCTGCGTTAAATTCATAAGTTTGACGCGGTGCACCAATAAACTCTATACTCATCAAAATGTTATAACATAGAAGGGAAGCCACCCTCTCCATCACAAGATCAAAACACAAGTCACATCCACGTGAGCTTGCCAACAACAACACGACATTCCAACGAGGATCAAACCTAGCCAAGCTAGACATACGGTGAACAACCCCACCCAAGACTCAGTCCATGCATAAGAGATGCCATAACATAAGTTGAGATCATAAAATAAATATTTCAGTTATAAACACACAATTAAACTCATGGATGATGCTTAAATAAGAAACAAACAAGACTTAAGATAAATAGAACATTAAACACTTAAGTTCTCAGAACATAATATATTTTCAGAATCTTCCACAGAGGTTCTAAAATACTTTAAAAATATCAGAACGTACTGAAATATTCTGAACATTTATAGAGAGCTAACTAAAGGTGTCATCTACATTTTTCATGAAGGGACCAAACACTGGTTGTACACGGAAGGGGGTCCACAAAAGACTACAATAGATTCTGTCGAAATAAGGGTCTATTTTGAAAAAAATGGTATATCTCGAAATATACTCAATAAAATTAACTTCTGTAAACAATGGGTGAAACTAGACTCATGTATATATCTCTGGATATATGGATCATCATAAGGGAATTTTTGTGGACCAAGATATAAGGCTTCAAAGTGTCTCTGTTTTCTGCCTCTCTGTCACAGAAATTTCTAAATTACCAAAGAGGTACAAAAATACATTTTGGGGCCTAACCAAAAATCACACATGCTCAAGACATCCTAAATAACCTCTGGTATAAACCGATTTTTATTTAGACATCATTGGGTTCACACGAAAATTAATGGAAAGGCCTAAAAACTATTCTGTTTCTCTCTGTTTTACACAAACATGAACATTCATCAACATCACCTATTTTTACACAATCAAAACATGTTCAAACATATCATAACAACATCATACATATATAAGAAGGTTCATAATTAGTTTATACATCATTTGTTCTTCATGTTTGATTCTTTTAAAAGTTTCCTAGAACATGAGTTTTTCTTCTTTTCTTGTTTGCATGACTTACCTTCATCTTCCTTCATTTTTGTCCATTAACTTTTATCTTAGAGAAGTTTAAATATGAGAACATGTTATTAGGGAGATAAATAAAGAGTTCTAGGAGTTTCTTACTTAGTATTTCTTGGGTTTGAAAGAGGGTCTTAGCTTTAATGCTTACTTCATTTTTCCTTCTCTTCCTTATTCTTCTTCTTTCTTCTTTCTTCCTTTCTTTTTCTTTCCCTTCCCTCCCCCCTTTGTGGCTGCCAAAATCTAGAGGTTTAGAGAGAGAGTGGAGAGTTGGGAGAAATGGGGAAAAGGTTGGAAAAAGACAAGGTATTTATAGGCAAAGGTTTATGGAATTATTCAAGACTTGGATAATTAATTTCTCAGGAAATTAGTCATTCCATCTCACTATTTGTATGACATATTTGACCAAGAAGTCTTCCAAAGAGGTACCCTAAATAGTTGATGGAGATGGGGAAATGATCATGACAAATTGGGGGAAAAAAAACATTAATTTTTCTTTGGGTAGTTTTCTTCCATAATTTAATTATTCTATGTATTTTTATCTTCTTGAATTATATTTAAGTGTATAATTATCCCCCACAATTAATTTATTAAGGTAGAAGATGGATTAATATGCCAAACAAGCCTTACTTTTCATAAACTCAAACATGACATCCAATCTTTCTCCTATTTTTCTATTTTTCAAAAAAATATAAAATTGTCACATCACACCCACTCACCTAAGCGGGCTGCCGGCCAAGGTTTGTATGGTCATTTAACAAATATGTTATTTTTATTATTTTCATTATTTGATAATTAATGTGGGCCCCATTTTATCTTTAATTAAAAATTAGGCTTTTTATGTAATTTTTCAAAACTTAGTTTATGAAATGGATTAAATTTATTTAATTGGGATCTAGAATTAAAATTTAATCCATTGATTTAATTTATGAGCCCTTGGTCTTGAATTTAATGTTGGACCTTAATCCAAAATTTCATGTTTAGTTTGTGATTTATGTGACCAAATAATGTTTATCTAACTTAACTTTAATTTCTTTAAGTTCTAAGTTCAAGTTTTCATTTACTTAACATTTTAAGTGATGAACCCTTAATTAACACCATTAGGGTTTATGAGAATTTAAATTCTAGATTTTGAACATTTTGCAAACTAATTAGGGTAAGATTACGCTTAGGTTAAATTGTACAAAAAATGCTGTCTTTACAAAAATCGACCTTACTGGTGAGAATCCGTGTGCCTCAACGTGATGACCTTCAATGCAAGAGAAATATAGAAGAGTTACACAAAGGTGAGATTAAAGATTTCACCACGAGTAGTGATGTAGTTCTTAAATTCAGAGATCGGGTGGGCATACCTGCCAGTGGTGAGTTGAGGAATGAGATTTTAGTTGAAGCTCATAGTTCTGGGTATAGCATTCATCCGAAAAGTACAAAGATGTATAGAGATCTTTGAGAATATTTATGGGGGAATGGGATGAAGCGAAACATAGCGGAGTTCGTAGCGCAATATCTTACTTGTCAGCAGGTAAAAGTTGAACATCAAAGGACGGTAGGAAAATTTCAACCCTTACCACTACTCGAGTGGAAGTGGGAGAACATCACGATAGATTTTGTGTCTGCCTTTTCTCGTACGCGTAATGGACATGACGATGTGAGTGATAATGGACTGACTTACGAAGTCAGCGCACTTCATCGTTATCAAGATGGCACATACCTTGGACCGTTTGGTATAGTAATATGTGGGAGAGATTGTCAAGCTTCACGGTTCACATGTTTCGATTGTTTTAGATTGTGATCCATGTTTCGTTTCTAAGTTTTGGGGTGCATTGCAGACTGCTATGGGTACTCGGTTAGATTTTAGTTCAGCTTATCATTTGCGGACTGATGGACAATTGGAGAGAACTATTCAGACATTAGAAGATATATTGAGAGCTTGTGCTCTAGAGTGGAAAGGTAATTGGGATGATCAGTTACCACTGATAAAGTTTTCTTATAACAACAGTTATTATTCGAGTTTGGGAGTAGCACCGTATGAAGCTTTATATGGGCAAAAATATAGATCCCCTTTGTATTGGTATGAAGTTAGAGAGAGATGGCTTCTTGGACCTGATCTGGTAAAGGATGCGACTCAAAAGATTATCACTATTTGAAATAAGCTTTTAGCAACTCAGAATCGATAAAAGAGTTATGCCGATCGACGTAGGAAAGATTTGGAGTTTCAAGTTGGAGATATGGTATTTCTAGAAGTTTCACCTTAGAAGGGAGTTATTCCTTTTAGCAAGAAGGGAAAATTGAGTTCTCGATATATTGGACCCTTTGAGATTCTAGACAGAATTGGTGAGGTGGCTTATCGTGTGGTTTTCCCGCCTAGTCTCATGGGAGTACATAATGTGTTTCATGTATCAATGCTGAGAAAGTACGTCTATAGGCTGACGCATGTGGTGGATTATGAGCTACTTCGAATCCGCGAAGACTTAACCTATGAGGAATAACCCGTTCAGATTCTTGATACCAAAAAAAAAGTTCTACGAAACAACTAGATTCGACTCGTCAAAATCTTATGGCGAAATCATAAAGTAGAAAAGGCCACGTGGGAGCGCGAAAAGGAGATTCATGAACGCTATCCACAATTGTTTCCTCAAGGTTAGTATTATAATTTTGAAAATGAAATTCTTTTAAGGGGGGAAGAATGTAAAACCCAAATTTTTTAATGAATTATTAAATTACATAATTGGTTTAAGAAGAATTTAATTAATAAAATATTCTGAAGTTTTAATAACCATAAGAATGGAATAATAACGAAAGGAAGAATGAACAAATAAGGAAGTAAATAATCTGCTGAGATTTAAAATAGAAAGAAATCCGGTATAAGATAATTGATGAGGTGGTAACAATGAGATAATTTCATATCAACAAAATGGTTATATCGCAGAAACGAAAAGAGAGAATTGTGTAGAGAATTGTGGGATTTGTTGGCTATCGAGATCCCTGGAGATCTGTCCTTCCCTTATAAACGTAATCTCCTTTTCCCCAGACCTCACATTCATATCAGCCTTCTTCTCCGCGATCCATCTCTCTTGGCTCTGTTATAGCACCACTGTCAAGCTCCGCCCCGAGCACCGAGCACGGAACCTGAGGATGGGAACTCAACCCATCGTACTTAACAACATACACAACATCTTGAGCATTTTTTTTTCTTTTAACATAACATCAGGACATCATCCTTGGACCCATCATAACATTCAAAAATATACATATGAGGGCTCACAGCCTCATCAACATCCTTTCATTAATTACATTCCAAAAAGGGAAAAACAAAATGTGTTTCCAAGACTTGACTTTTCTGCTGCCTTCTCTAAAGCCTAAGACCACAGTGGACAGTACCAGACATCGCCTTTCGTTCAACACTTGTCAAAAACATCAATCTGTGTGGGGGTGAGTTATAATCCACGTGCTCACCATTCACTAGCAACAGTATTATAAATGGCACAATAGAAGAAAACAGTTCATCACTTTAAACAGGACAACATTTCACAAAACATATGTTTTTCTCATAAACATTCCAAGTTGTCAACTTTTCACAAATCACCTCCTAGAAGAGGGTTTTCCAAGTAGTAATTCAATTTCGATCTTTCTTTACTTTCTATTTTTATTTCGTTATTTCTTTTAGGAAAACATCGTTCACCATCTTTCCGTTCATTATCTTTCCATTCATTATCTTTTAACAGACAGTCTTTCCTTTTATCATCATTCACCTCTCAGTAGAAGAATTTCCATAACCATAATACCATCACCTCTCAGTGGAGGATTTCCAGTAACCACCTCTCAACAGAGGATTTTTCATATCATTTCTGTTTATGCACTTAGTAGTGATAATTACGTTTTTTCATTTCACACATCCACTTAGTAGTGGTAACATATTTGTCCATTTATCATTTATATTATCTCATAAAAGCCTTGGGTTGTATTAACCTTCCAACCAGGAGTTGTTGCAGTACTGCGCCCCCGAATATCCCACCTACTCAGTGGACAGGGCTAAGGATAATTGGCCTGTTCCACTTAACAATACTCAGTGGTAGAGCTAACAAAATAATATGGCATATACCCATGAACGGTTGTACGGTATACCCATCACATAAAGTATGCCCACGAACGATTGTGCGACATACCCAAAAATATATATATATATATATATATATATAATAACATGACGTATACCCACGAACGGTTGTGCGGTATACCCTTCACATGGCACTCACCATGATTATCAAGGCTATCGTGATACCCATATCATATCCATTAATCATTTATCCGAACTTTCATTTAAGTTCTTCATTATTTGTTCATATATCATCTCGTTAAACTTTCATAACCTTTATACGTTAGTTCTTCCTCTTTTCGCATTAATTAACTCATCTTTCAATGTAATCCATGTCATCATCATTCTCCTATTCTAGTCTATGTTCATCATTCTTTCTTAAAACATTAAGTTCAGATTCCAAAACAAGTTCATGAAACAGTTCATAAAACATAAGTTCGCAAGCGTAGATTTCATTCACAAGTTAAACCACCATTCATCAAAGCATAAGAAATTTAACCATTCACATATTCATAATACCAAGCTAGTGATAAGAAACACCCACCTTGGAAACGAGTGCTCCTCCTCAAGCCACGTCCTCCGATTCACTCCAGAACTTCGGTTTCTAACACAAATCGGATAGAAACTTAACTACGCGAACTAAAGCGAGACCTGAATACTTATGTGGTTATGCAAGTGGGGTATTTTAATTCTTATTTATATCCTTTTTGACTATTCTTAGTACCCTCATAATCCTCAATGTCCCTTACTTAGGCTTAAGTACTTAGGTTTGCTCAAAGCTCCCTTAAATCATCTTTCTCTATTTTCCCAGATTCTGCCACAGAGGCGTAAAATACTTTAAAACTGCCAAACCTCACTGGAAACTTATGAAAACTTACAAAGAGCTAGATTAAGATGTTATCTACATTTTTCATGAAGGAACCAAGAGATAGTTGGGACCATAAAGGAAACTAACAATTACTCCCATAAAATCTTTCGGCAGAAGGGTCTGTTTGGAAAAACCATCATATCTCGAAATCTACTTAATGAAAGCAACTTTTGTAACAATACGGTGAAACTAGACTCATAGATCGTTCTATAGATATGTGGATGATCATAAGGGGATTTTAATAGAGCAAGATACAAGAGTTTAAAGTGGGCTCTGTTTCTGCCTCTCTGTCACAGATATTTAAAAATTGGAAAAGGAATTCAAAAATACATTTTTGGATCCAACCAAAACTCACCTATACTCAAGATATCACAAACAACCTCTGGTTTAAACTGATTTTTATTTAGACTTCACTTGGTTCCCACGAAAATTATGGAAATGGCCTAAAAACAATTCTGTTTTGGTCATTTCTTTGCAAACTCATGAAATCATCAATCACTCCTACTTCAACCCATCCAAAGCATATCCAAACATATCACAACATCATAATACATCCATTAAAATGTTCTTAATCATTTTCTACATTATTCATGCTTCATCTTAGGTTCCTTTAAAACCTCCCTAGAACAAGATTTTCAACATCACATACTTGATTCTATGTTTTATCTTCATTCTTGTCCATTTTTGCTCATCTTCCTTTTATCTTATGGAGGTAT
>JAUTBS010069663.1:1679-13335 GCA_032361285.1 Aequorea victoria | reverse complement strand
GCCAGCTTGGTCAAGCACCGGGGAGCCCCTGCTGCCTCTGTCTCCGAGTCTGGCTCCGGTTCAGATTCTGATTCTGACGATGAGGAAGGAGATGCGCCACCATCAGCTCCACGTGCCCTCCGGCCTTCGTCATCATCTGTCCCGTGGACCATGTCCCACGATCATTACCAGTCCATGACGAGGCAGTTCATCTCCAGGGCGACCGATCATTGCATGCCATTTTTCAACTTCCTGATAAAAGCATTCGACTGGACTGACGACTGTGAGCAAGCCTTCCTAAACCTCAAAGTGTACCTGGCATCCCCGCCACTGCTTTCCCGAGTTGTGCTAGGAGAGGAACTCTTCCTCTACTTATTAGTCTTAGAAACAATAGTCTACTCGGCTCTCGTTCGTGATGATGCAGGGATCCAGAGGTCTGTTTACTTTGTAAGCTGAGCATTCTGAGGAGTAGAATCCAGATATCCATAGGTGGAGCAGTTGGCCTTCGCCTTAGTCACCTCGGCTAGGCGGTTGCACCCCTACTTCCAAGCCCACACCATAGTTATGCTAACCGACCAAGTGCAGTGGCATGTATTACAAAGGCCAGATACCTCTGAAGGGATTGGCTTGCATATGGTTCAATAAGTTGAAGAGTGGGTCCATTACCACATTCACCCAAGCATCTGAGGCTGGCCACATATCGGTGGACAAAGGCATCTGAGG
Organism: Aequorea victoria; assembly: GCA_032361285.1. NCBI lineage: Eukaryota > Metazoa > Cnidaria > Hydrozoa > Leptothecata > Aequoreidae > Aequorea > Aequorea victoria. Next base: position 12,633 of record JAUTBS010069663.1, on the reverse strand, counting down.
CCGACCACATATCTCCTTAATGTTAATCATGGAAAGACCGAGACCTTGCATCACTACGTGACCCAATTTAATGCTGAGGCCCTGAAAGTAGATGAAATTGATGACAAGGTGGCACTCACGGCGTTTATGGGCGGCCTCTAACTAACAAAATTTCCCTTATTCTTGGAAAAAGTGCCCCCGACAAGTATGACCGAACTCATTGTCAAAGCGCAAAAGTGCATGAACGCCGAGAATGCAATGAATGCCAAAGAGGATAGGTCATCAGTGTCAAGCAAGAATAATGACCAACCAAAAAAAAAAACTAACCGGAGAAAGAGAGATGAACCAGACAGATCGAGGTCTTTATGAGATTTGGATATCCAACAACATAATTAGGCCGATTCTAAACGACCTCGGATACTGACCAATCGGTTCGAGAAGTACACTCCGTTGAACACCCCTGTCGGTCAGGTTCTGCTGCAAATCAGGGATGACCTCGACCTACGGTGGCCTAAGAAGTTGAAGATATAGCCCAGCCAACGGAATCCCGATAAGTACTGTCGATTCCATAAAAATCACAATCACAACACCGAAGACTATTTCGACATGAAAGAGCCGAGACGTCAGCAGGATAGGCCTCCCCTAGCCGATAGACACAAAGACGAGAATCTTGTGGGAGAAGTTAAGGTCATCTCTAGTGGATTCGCTGGTAGGGGAGAAAGTAACTCGTCAAAGAGAGCCTATTTCAGAAGGTCAAGGACTGAGGCATCACATGAGGTCTATGTGACAGACCGTCCGAGTAAAACTGCTAAAATAGAAGAGGCTATAACTTTCTCATATCTTGATACTCAGGGAGTCCAACAGCCTCACGACGATCGCATTGTCTTCACTATGGTTATCGCAAACTATAAAGTACGTAAAATCTTGGTTGCCAATGGTAGTTCAGCGGACATACTATTCTTGAATGCCTTTGATCATCTCATCATAGGCCGAGAGAAGCTGTACCCAATGAAGTCACTACTGGTAGGATTCACTGGAGAAAAGGTTTAGCCCCTAGGATCGATTAAGTTACATCTCACGGTCGACTCTAGCCCCAAACGGATGACCAAGATGATCAACTTTCTGGTGGTAGATTACCCGTCAAGCTACAACATGATCCCAGGGAGAACAGCTCTCAATCACTCGAGGACAATCACGTTGACCTACCATCTCATGATCAAGTATTCGACTGAGCATGGAGTGGCAGAACTTCGAGCTAATTAGATGACGGTCAGGAAATGCTACGCCACCTCCCTTAGAGAGCCAAAGTTGAAGGAAATGATAACCCTCGACACCACTGAAGTTAAAGATAAAGAGTGCATTCAGAGAGGAGAACCAGAGGATGATCTGATCAAAGAGAGTATAGACAAGAGTTGGCTTGACCGTGAGGTCCAAATTGGGTCACCTTTTCCCCCTGATTGCCAAGAAGAACTGATCCAATTTTTAGAAAAGTATCAATACATGTTTGCATGGGCATATGAAGATATGCCAGGAATCAGTCCGGAGGTGATCTCACACCACCTGTGCTTTGATCGTCTCCACAAACCAGTTAAACAGAAATAATGAATCTTTACCAAGGAAAGGAACGACGCCATTGCGGCTGAAGTTGACAAGTTACTGAAGGTATGATTCATTTAGGAGGTACACTATCCCGACTGGCTTGCCAATGTAGTCTTAGTGAAAATATCTAATGGCAAGTGGAGGATGTGCATGGACTTCACAGACCTGAATAAGGCTTGCCCCAAAGATAGTTACCCCTTGCCCAGGATCGATCAGTTGGTCAACTCAACCAGTGGCCATGAGCTTCTCAACTTCATGGATACATTTTCTGGGTACAATCAGATCGTCATGAACAGAGATGATCAGGAGAAGACATCTTTCATCCCCAACCGAGAAATCTATTGCTACAAAGTGATACTTTTCGGTCAAAAAAATGTAGGAGGCACTTACCAGCACTTAGTTAACCTTATATTCAGACAAAAGATTGGTCAAAATGTCAAAGTCTACATCGACGATATGCTGACCAAGAGCAGGAAACCCGGAGACCATCTTGCAGACCTTGGGAAAACTTTCTAGGTACTACATAACTTTAATATAAAGTTGAATCTGGCTAAATGTGCATTCGGTGTCTCAGAAGAGAAGTTTCTCGGGTTTATGGTCAGTCAACGAGGAATCGAAACTAACCCCTAGAAAGCCAGAGTACTCTTAGAAATGCAGTCCCCAAAAATGATAAAAGAAGTGTAGAAGCTGACCGGACGATTGGCAACCTTGAATCGGTTCATCTCTAGGGCGACCGATCATTGCATGCCATTTTTCAACTTTCTAAAAAAAGAATTGGACTGGACCGACGACTATGAGTAAGCCTTCCTAAACCTCAAAGTATACCTAGAATCCCCACCACTGCTTTCTCGAGCTATGCCAGGAGAGGAACTCTTCGTCTACTTATCAGTCATAGAAATAACAGTCAGCTCGACTCTCGTTCGTGATGATGCAGGGGTCCAGAGGTCTGTTTACTTTGTCAGTCGAGCATTTCAAGGAGCAAAATCCAGATACCCATGGATGGAGCAATTGACCTTCGCCCTAGTCACCTCAGCTAGGCGGCTGCGCCTCTACTTCCAGGCCCACAGTATAGTTATGCTAACTAACCAGCTGCAGCGGAAAGTATTACAAAAGCTAGATACATCTGGAAGGTTGGCACAGTTATCGGTGGAGTTGGACGAATTTGACATCCAGTATCGACCCCGACTAGCCATTATGGGACAGGCAGTAACTGATTTCATAGCAGAACTCACGACCCCAGAACCCATCCACTTCGAGCAGCAACAGACTCGCTCAGTGCCCGAAGTTCAACCAGAGGTTGAGGTCAATTGTAATGATCAATAGGTATGAACAATCAATGTACATTGGTCTACAAACCAATTCTCTAGTGACGCTAGACTGGTTCTCATTTATCCTCAAAGTGAGGTATTAGAATATGCTATGCGCTTTGAATTTTGGGCCACCAACAATGAGGTAGAATATGAAGAGGTTATAACTAGGCTCATACTGGCACTATCAATAGGCACAAGATAAGTAGAAATCCTCAGTGACTCTCAATTGGAGGTCAGCCAATTACAAGGCAAGTTTGACACTCGAGAAGAGCGAATGAAAGCCTATAAGGCAATCATAGAACAACTTAAGGTCAAGTTTGACAAATTTTTGATAGAAAGGGTCCCTCAAGATGGCAATCAAAGAGCCGATGACCTTGCTCGGCTGGCCTCAGCTCCTCAAGGGAAGATGGGTCGGAGAATACTGACAGAGTACCTGACCCAGCCCAGTACAACTATAAAGAAGACATCAAGCACAAAGGTCAACATGACACAGATTTGTGTGGTCTAGGCAGAGAGCGTCATCAAATTTTTACGAAGTGGCCAGCTACCGACTGACAAAGCCAAAGCGAGAAAGTTAAGGTACCAGGCAAGTAAGTATGTGCTTATCGATGACATCCTATACAAGCGCGGTTTCTCAGTACCCTACCTACGATGTATCTCAAAAGAAGAATCAAAGTACATAATGAGAGAGATATATGAGGGAATATGCAACAATCACTGAGGTGGTAGGGCCTTATCAGGCAAAATCCTAAGGGTCGACAACTACTGGCCCATAGTGCAGAAGGACACAGAAGAGTTTGTCAAAAAGTGCGACAGGTGTTAAAGGTTCGTGGTCATCCCTAGATAGCCACTAGAAGAGCTCACATTGATCACTACCCCCTGGCCATTCGTCCAATGGGGAATTGACATTGTGGGCCCATTCCCAACCAAGAGAGGACAGATGAAGTTTATGACAGTAGCAATCGACTACTTCACCAAATGGGTAGAGGTAGAACCGATGACCAAGATTAACGAGCAGAAGGCCATAGACTTCGTGTTGAAGTAAATCATATGCCAGTTTGGGATCCTAATGAGCATCATAACAGATAATTGTAAGCAGTTCAACAACAAGAGGTTCCGAGAGTTCTGTGGACGCCTGTGCATCCAGAATCGGTACTCCTCTCCTACTCATCCACAAGCTAATGGACAGGTGAAGGTAACCAACAGAACAATTCTAAAGATCATCAAGACAAAGCTAGAGTCAGCAAAAGGCCTATGGAATAAGAAGCTTCCAAAAATTCTTTGGGCACACCGAACGATAGTACGAACTCCAACGGGGAAAACCCCATTCATGCTCGCCTTCGAGAGTGAAATTGTCATCCCGGTAGAGATTGGCTTAACTAGTCATCGAACCACCGGCTTTGACGAAAGCATAAATGATCGAGGCCTCAGAGAAAGCTTAGATCAAATAGATGAAGTTAGAGAAGTCTGAGCTCTCAGAATAACCATCTACCAATAAAGAATGAAAAGATACTACGATAACAATGTCAGGAAAAGGGATTTCAGAGTAGGTGACTTGGTCCTTCGAAATGTATCACTCGTCACCAAAGATTCTCGAGAGGGAAAGTTAGGGCTAAGTTGGGAAAGGCCTTACCAAGTTGAAGAATGAGTCCGGTCAAGAATATACACGCTGAAAGACGCAAATGGAAAAGCACTTCCACACGCATGGAATGCCGAACATCTCAGAAAGTTGTAGACACCCCATTTTTGATTAAACCGAACATCGGCCGATTCCTGTAGCCTTCCGATGATGAAAAGTACATCAGTCACATCTAAATGAGCTTCTACCCGTATCCGAAAGTCCGAAGGTACTTCCAAGTGCAACCCCGAATACCCCAAAACAACCCAGAACACCCCAGGACAAAACCAAACATGCCCCTAAGCACCAACCATGTGTGTGCAACCTCACCATGCGCACGCAACCTCCCCTAAAATATCCCACGCAACCTGAAAATACTCCTTTGCTAGCGGACGCCATGTCAAAATTACCCAATATCCCAAATCACCTCAGGACCACAAAACCCACCCTAAACTGACCTTGGACCATGCGTGCGCATCCTTGGACCATGCGTGTGCATACTCCCACCATGCGTACGCCACCTCGGAGGAAACTTTGACTTTAAGTTTTCTCCCCCTCGAATTCTCTATAAATAGACTCCCCCTTCATTTATTTCATATCTTCAACCTCTCTTTCCCCCCATAACCTTCGAATACCCTGGAAAAAACCGAAATATATCTTCAAACCTTCGAACATCTTCAAATCTTCAATCATCTCTTCCAATTCCCTTGATATCTTCCTCGAAAAACCATCCCGAAGAAACTTTCAAAATTCCAACAATCCCAAACCCTCTCCAAGGTCAGTAATCTCTGCAATTTTTCAGGAAAACTCGAGAAAACTCATATAAAGCTAAAACCCTACCCATACACATTTCCAAATTCTTGTCTTCACCACACTTGAAAGGCCCCGAAGACTCAGAAGATAGTGCGGAGGACTCCCCGGAGACGTGCAGTACGTGAGGAAAGGCTGCAAGAACTGATCAATGTTTAGTTCGAGAAAGTACTCGGAGAGCCGAAAAATCACACGAAAGGACCCCCCCAAAGCCGCAGACGTTGTTCAGAACCCTACCAGCTCACGGGATATACGGTAGGTCTCCAAGCTTATTTATTTCATATATAGCTTAAAACCTCTGCCCTTTTAAACAAAAAGGGGGGGAGAGGCCGTTGGCTTATTTCTCCCAGTTTTTCCCTCTTTAAATAAATGTCTTTTTATTCATTTTATTAGAATCGTTGTGTTAGTTTCTCTTTCCCCTCCAAGTTCTTTCTACCCTTTTTTTTTAAAACTAATCTAAGTATGTTTTTCTTTTAGCCCTTTCATTTCTTCTTAGAAATGCATGTTAAGTTTCCTTCCCTTTTCTACGTGCTAACCTACGTGTTAATCTTATAGTAGAACCGCATGATTAGCTTTTTCCTTTCTTCCATAGCCTTTCTCTTTCTTTTCTAGGAATTGTATATAGCATGTTTTTCACTTCTTTTAAACAGCATGCCTTCTATGTATCAACTGCGCTGTTGTGCTGCCATCTCCCTATCTAACATGCCTAAAGTGTAAGTATGCATAGAAAGCCTTAGTTTTAGGTTAGGTTTTACTTTCTTATTTGTTTTTGCATTTTTCTCTTTAACCCCCTTTCTGTATGTGTTGCTTACGATAAATTTAAGACAAGAACAAAACAAAATGGTTATGTAGAGGCCGATCTCGGATCGGGCGAGAGGGGTGCCTAACACCTTCCCCTTTCGTACCCAAGCTCCCGAACCAAGATCTCTGGTAATGATGGACTGGTTTGCCTTGAAAAGGGCCCTTTTTGATTTCTTGGTTTATCCAAAAACAAAGTGGCGACTCTGAAAAACTCACGCGATCTTCAATCCATGGACGCACATTTTGAGGGAAAACCCCTCTCCCTTCCCCGATCAGGAGGGGCAATGAGAGGGCGGGGTCCCCACAATTCCCTTAAAGGATGTTTGGCAACCAAAACATTTAAGATTCTTATCAGCACTTTGCCAAACTTTTCTTTTCCTAACAGAGAGACGTGTCCAATTCAAAATGAAAAGAACTAGATTAATAAATCAAGTATTGAAAGGGATCCCCGAGAGATCAAAATTCAATTCCATGAAACTTTTTTCAGAAACACCAATGATTGTCAAAGTTGCTAACGGGAACACAAGAAAATCTCTTATATGCAGATTAGTCTCGAGTTTGGAATGATACCATCAATTGTCAGAGGAAGAAAAATCACAATGCCATCAAATGTTGTGAGTTAGTTGGATGTATGATTTTTTAGTAAAATAAAAACTCGGTAGGCTAAAAACCTGAGAGGATGATCTAGGCAAAAATTAGAGAGAAAAAAAGCTCAATAGGCTGAAAATCCGAAAGGGCGGTCTACGCAAAAATTAGAGTTAAAAAAACTCAGTGAATCATGGCTTCATTTTCTCTCACAAGGCTCGTCATTGACAAACTTCATAAAGAATGGTGAATTAGTTCAGTCAAAGCAAGCATGAGAGTTCGCTTCATCATGTGTTTTAATAATTATAACTTAACCATGTAACTCAGAATAAAGAAAGGTCATCATTTCTACTATCCATATGTTTTACAAATATCTCTTACCAACCCCGTTTGAGCTTACGAAGTTTTCTTTCAAAACCCTGTTAGTCAGTCATCCCCCACATTGGAAATAATGAAAATAAGGAGAAAAGAAAGGAGGAAGGAAAATAAAGAGAAGTGAAACGAATAAAAAAAAGCAAAAAAATAAAGAAAAATGGAAAAGAAGATGAAGGAAAGAAAAGAAAAAAGTATGAAATGAGGTAGACAATAAGAAGAGGGAAATCCCCCAACCAAACAAGGTTGAAACTAGCGATAAACGAGATATGAAAGATGACTGCTAACTTTTAAAAGCCCTAGCAATGCATTGATGTTTGAGCCTTTTTCCCTTCATTTTTTAAATCATAACCATAGCCTTCATTATGGTCCTATAGAAAGTTCTTTCAGATTGAGAAACATGGCTTAGTAATAAGAATCATAAATGTGAGAAGAGCAGATTCAAAGATGCACTACGATTGGAAGCTAGAGGCATACATTTGCGTCAAGATAGCGAGAACCAGTGTAGAACAAATGGTATGAATTATATGCAGTATTGTTCGAACTGTGAAATCTCATGGAACAAAGAGCCTGAAGCCACCGATTCTTGTACAACTTTTGACGAAAGCATAAAGAGGAATGAGGGGCATAAAACTACTAGTCCTTATATACCTTCTGATGGAATCATAAGAATTCGTGAAGTAATGGGAAGCCCCCGACTCTAAAATATGAGGTCTTACATGAAGATATGGGTATGGATGAAAATGAAATATTAGGGACATGATATTTATATCAATCAACAGAGGGACTCTTTCTGTTCTCGTAGTAATTGAAGGATCTAGGTGAGCCTTGATGGGTAAAATAGGAAAATAATGAAATTTTAAGGGAAAAATTTTCAACACTTGATCTTATTGTACTGGTTTCCAACATGTTGAAAAAAAAAAAAAAGCACAGATTATTTGTTCAATCTCGTAAAGTAACACGACCTGAAAGAATTTTTATGAGTGCACCTTTTTAACGGCATATCAACATAAAGTTGAATCGAGTTTACTTTATATTTTCAAAAAAAAACCATATACATATAATAATAATAAAATATGTGTTGTTTCAAAAAAATGCGTCATTTTTATCTGATTTGTTGTCCACATTATTTCACTCATCAACTCATGAAATGAACAATCCGTGTACATAAATAAAGAACATTCCCTGTACAGAGAAAAAGGAGAAAAAAGAACCATCCATATATATATAAATAAGTAAACATCCATACAAAGAAAATAAAAGAAATACTAAAAAAAGGAAGAAGAAAAGAAAAAAGAGAAAAATAGAAAATCCCCTCTTAGGAAGCATTGAGACGCAACTTAAGTTGGACCGAGAATAAGAATTTAATAAACCTAAAAAAGAGTAAAAACGCTTACCTAGTGACGAGGGAAATATAAAATTCTACCTTAGGTAGCGTGAAGCGCAACCTAATTTGGATCAATAATAAAAAGTCAATAAACTTAGAAAATCGTGAAAACACTTATTTAGTGATCAGAAAAATTAAAAATCCACCACCTTAAATAGCGTGAAGCGTAACCTAATTTGGCCAAAAACAAAGTTTAATAAACCTAAAAAAGCGTAAAAACGATAATCTAGTGACCAGGAAAATAGGATATTTCCTCTTAGGAAGCGCTGAGATGCAACCTAATTTGGACCAAAAAACAAAATTGAATAAACCTAGAAAAGCGTAAAAATACTTATCTAGTGATCAAGAAAATAAGAAAAATTCTCTTAGGAAGCGCTGAGACGCAACCTAATTTGGACCAAAAACAAAATTCAATAAACCTAAGAAAGCGTGCAAACGTTTATTTAGTGATCGAAAATAGAAAATTTACCACGTTAGGTAGCAGGAAATGCGACCTAACTTGAGAAAAACTACAAAAGTTCAATAAATCTAAGAAAACGTGAAAACGTCTACTTAGTGACTAAGATTTGAAAATTCATCACTTTGGATTACGTGAAGCGCAACCTAACTTGAGTAAAAATAAAAGTCATTAAACCTAAGAAAGTATGAAAGTACTTGCCTAGTGAACATAAAAATGAAAATTTCCCCTAAGAATGTGAAAACGTTTATCTAGGAAGAAAAATGACATTAATTCACTCTTAAAAAAATGTACGATACAACCTAAGTTGATCGGGACAAACGGGTATTTACCCAACTCGAGAAGCGTAGAACCCATAAGCACCTAGGATGGTCGGGATACAGTAGCCCACCCATCCCGAGCAGGAGCGCAAAACGTAACCAAAGTTAGACAGGCTGAAGAGAAGCCTATCCATCTCAGGACGCGTCGATACGCAACCCAAGTTTGAATTAATATTGAATAAAAATAAATAAATAAATTCTCCTAGAAAAATGTGGAAACATTTATCTAGGGACAAAAGGTCATTAATTTTTTCTCAGAAAAATATACAACACAACCTAAGTTGGTCGGAACGAATGGGTGTTTACCTAACTCGGGAAGCGTGGAACCTATAAGCATCTAGGATGGCCGGGACACAGTAACCTACCCATCCCGGGCAGAAGCGCGAAATGTAACATAAGTTAGGCAGGCCGAAGGAAAACCTATCCACCTTAGGACACATCAATACGCAACCCAAGTTTGAATTAATATTGAATAAAAATAAATACAAAAAAACCCCTAAAAACGTGAAGACGTTTATCTAGGGATAAAAATGTCATTAATTTCCTCTCAAAAAAACGTACGACACAACCTAAATTGGTCAGGACGAATGGGTGTTTATTCAATTCGGGAAGCGTGGAACCCATAAGCACCTAAGATGGCCGGAACACAGTAGCCTATCCATCCCGGGCAGGAGCGCAAAACGTAATCTAAGTTAGGCAGGCCGAAGGGAAGTCTATCCATCTCGGGACGCGTTGATACGCAACCCAAGTTTGAATTAATCAAACAAAAATAAAAATAATAATAATAATAAAATATATAATGAAAAAATAATAAATCACGCGCATTGTTCAAACCTAAACATACACGGTCCGTCACACGACCTAAAATTGAGTATTTGGGTCCGTCTCATGACCTAAAATTTGGCAATTGGTCCGTCTCAAGACCTAAAACTGAGTAATAGGCCCGGCTCATGACCTAAAACTGAGTACTTGGGTCTATCTCACGATCAAAAACTGAGTACCTTTGGTCCGTCTCATGACCTGAAACTGAGCAATTGGTTCGTTTCATAACCTAAAACTGAGCAATCGATCCGTCTCATGACCTAAAAGCTGAGTTATCGGTCCATCTCACGACCTAAAAATGAGTATTTGGGTCTGTCTCACGACTTAAAACTAAGTACCTTGGGTCCATCTCACGACCTAAAACTGAGCAAATTAATCCATTCTTAGATCAAAATAAAGCGATGAAGGTCTCATGACGAGATTTGAATGGTAGTAGGGCCGTTAATACGTGCATGGTGGTACAACCACTAAAAGTTCAGAACTTTTATGTACTTCAATGATCTTTTATATACAACCAGGAGCCTTCGTTGTCGTGACCCCAAAGCTAATCTTCACCTAACCCGGTCAATTCATGACCTTAAAAGGATAAATTGGTATAATCGGGACCTTAAAAGCGCTAAATTGGTTCATTCATGATCTTAAAGGGATAAATTAGTTCGGTCAGGACATTAAAAATGTTAAATCGATTCACTCACGACCTTAAAAGGAGAAATTGGTCCGGTCGGGACCTTAAATTGACCGAGCCGGTCCACTCATGACCATAAAAGGATAACCGATTGTGCTATACGACCTTAAACTAAATAAATAGGTCATGCACGACCTTAAGCTGGTTAAGTTTATTTTCGGTCCCTGTGACCTTAAATGTTTGTTTTCTTGCATAGCTTTGTGGAATAA
>JAUTBS010069552.1:0-13335 GCA_032361285.1 Aequorea victoria | reverse complement strand
AGTTAGTGATGTTCGGTATTTTACACGATTAGCCCGTACTTTATTTTTCCTCGTGGTCCCTCGTGTAGCCCAATTTTTGCACTCTCATGTTTGCTCTGGATATTTTTCATAATCCCGTAATTTAATTTGATTAATGGTTTAACAATCGATTTAATCGAAAATTAAATTGAAGGTGCGGTGGTCATTATTAATTAATTATGATTATTAATTAATTAATTATGTTAATTAACTAATTATATTAATTAATTTAATTTTAACCACCCCGCCACGTCACCGAATCACTCTCAATTTTTTTTAAGATAGGCATCTTTTTTAAATAAAATAAAAAGGAGTAAAGATATATTTTGATATATATTGACTTTTTAATAGGAAGTTTTTTTTTGGTTGCTATCTTTGCCTTTTTAAATGGAAGGATGTGATATATATGAAAACATATATTTTTGATTCTGTGGCTCATCTCATGAGATAGCTGGAGGCTTGCGAATATATATTAACATATATATGTATATTTGTTTTTGCTACGCAAGAAAGAGATAAGGAAGGGTACTCATATTTGGAATTTTTTCATTCCAGCGTTTCAGTCTTTCTCGTGGCGAACATTGGTATTGCACTATTGCTAAATTTTTCTTATTCGGCTGTGAGGAAAAATAAGACGCTGTGAGGAATAATAATTTATTTATTATTTTTAGGGATCGGTTAAACGTTCGTGGGACACGAAGAAGGATCACCGCCCACCCCGTGTTCTTCGTGACGTGCAGTCGGGTAATACACGAGAAGGTTACCGGGTCGTCTCAACGGATTTTTCGCAGTCACACAAATCGATTCAACCAAATCTGTAAAGGTATAAATTTTGTTTCCGCACGTTTTATACCTTTCTACGTATTCGTTCTACATTCTCGTATCGGGTTCCCAGGATCTCCAACAATGACAAGGTCACCCTCATCTACTTCTTGGACTAAGTCCTGAAGTTCACAGACTAGAGGGTGGTCCGATACCAGTGGATCTATGACATCTATAGCATAATTTGACCCGCTGATGTCAATGCCCTCAACCATGCGCAGTTGACCTGAGCCTTTCTTCTATACATGCTCGGTTGCACCCTTTTCGCAAATAGGAAATAGACGGGGGACGTGGCCTATCTCGGATGCCTACAGGACCTTGCCCACGTTAGGGAGTATTGCGCAACACTCGCTACTCTCTACGGCTATATGAACTCTTTCTCTCGAGGCAAGGGAGGCAGGAGAGGTAGCCCTTAGAAGGCCTGGGATGTACGCACTTTCTCTTTCATATTTGATTTTGTCAATTCAGTTGCATACATTTTGCCTTTATCTGTACTTATGCATTTATTTTTTTGTCTTCTCAGATGTGGTGCTATGTCCACTTTCTAGCTCTCACTCATCCCAACTATTGTAATAATTTCTTGGCTATCCCCAGGGCTCGCCTGTGGGCGTGGGACATTCGGGGGTAGAGAGATGGCTACAGGTCTTTAGATGACCTCCACTTCTTCTTTGACATATTGATTAAGTCGCAAGTATGACTTTGAAATTTTCTTTTACTTACGTGTATTCATTTTAATGTCTTTTATCATGCATCCTAATCTATGTGATCTTTAACAGGTCACCTGGTAGCCTTGGGTCGACGCCAATGTGTGGGCCAACCACGATCTTTGGAGGAGCTTTGACATCGATCATCATCACATCCTCTTGGAGGGCCCTTTCTGCTTCTTCTAGTATATGGGATAGCGGGTCGTCTACCATTTCTTGGGCTATGACAAGCCTAGGGTACCTAAGCCTCCCCAGCATCGATGTGGTCTATCGACTCCCTCACTCTAGCTGAGGTTGATCTCCACCTCTAGGGATGACCTACAGATGAGTTCTTGGAAGAGGATAACTACGCCAGGTTCATGGAATGTCACCTGGTGAGTCCCTTAGTGACCATTGAGGTCCTAGAGGAGGTCGTGCCCCAAGCGTGCCACAGGCGTAGGGGTAGGGGTCGCGTACCGATGCAGATTTAGGGGCCCAAGCGCCCAATCCTTCCCTATCCCGTTTCAGTTCAGGAGGCACTTAGAAGGATGCACATGATCCCAATTCCTTGGCCTCCTATGCCAGAGCGAACCATCCCTAACAAGTTCCAAATGGTATATGCCTGATTCCCTTTCCTATTTCATTCCTGTCCTATTTATATTTGAGTTCTTTTGCATTTATTATTTTTACAGGTCCCCTGGAAGTTTGCTATGGAGTGCATCAAGATCATCGATGGGCTCCTCAGCGTGCTGAGAAAGGCCAGAGTCAAGGCTGTTAGGCAGATGATAGGAGCTATACCTCCACCGACCCGACAACCCAGCGTTAGCGTCAGCCAGAAGGTATACTTTCTCTCCCATCTTTTATATTTATGTTCATTTCATTCATTCCCTACCTTATTGGTTTATTGATTCATATCTCTTGTGTAGGGGAGTCAATCAAGTCTCGTTGGGGCTTCCACCTCCCACACAGGCTCGGTGGCAGTTCATGTCATTCCGGCATCTAGGAGCTCAGAGGATGGGAGTGACGAAGACAACTGCGACAACAGCGGGGGTGTCACAGAGTCGAGGTCAATCCCTAGGGATGCCTCAGGTTATGTCTACCCTCGGACAAAGAGGGGACGTCATTGGCCCTTAGCTTAGGACTTTTCCTTTTTTGTTTTTCTTGTATTTTTTATTTTTATTGCATTTAAGATGATGTATGGCCAGGGGCCAAGACTCTTTGTACTTAAAATGGTTTTTTTTATTATAAAAATGATCTTTCAACGTCTTCACACTCTTGTACTTATTCGTGGATGCTTCTTTTCTTATTTTTCATTCTTGAATATTAGCCCACATGTTTATTTGATGCATTGAGACTTGAAATAAAAGTTAGAATTAAAATAGGAGAGATAGAATGCAAAATGGACATGTGAGTCGTTTAGATGCGGGCTGATTTCCTATGGCAGGAAAAGATTTACGACCGGGAGGAATAGGGTGACTACCACAACAAATTATGAAAGAAACTGACAACCATAAGAAAATAATGGCAGCAATTAGTATTGGAACCTTATTCTTGCAGCCATTAAAATAGAGTCGTGGCCACAGTTTTAATAGTGACGACCATCAATGTAACTCCATTGGTCGAGATTTTACAGGATCTTTCCAAACTTGTGGTTTCCTTTCTTGCTTTCCTCCAATCCTTATAAAGCGACCCATAGGGTTTTAAAATCAATGCAATCATCTTCATATCTTCCCAAACCTTAGTTTGTCTTCCCCTAGCCTCTATTAATAGGTCTCCTCTAATGGATTGATGAGTTCTCCTCCATCGAACGTGCTAACTTTGTGAGATATGGGATGCGACCCCTTTTTACCTTAAAAAAAGTTGAAATTCAGGCTACGTTCTTGTACTCCAAGGCTAGCATGTGGGACCCCGAACTTCATATCTTCAAGTTTAGGTATGAGCAGATATGCCCCATCCTTGAGGATTTTCAGGCTCTTCTCGGCCATTCCCCTTGGGACATGGAATTCTCTCCTACCCCTCTGGCGAGTTTTCTAAAGATTCTTAGAGAGCCATGCGGCCTTGACTTGCGGGAGGCTTCTTCTTTCATCCATCCAGGCGAGCTTTTGACTGCCCGGCTGGTTGCTAGATTTTGGGCTCTCAATTCCTTATTTGATAGTACCCACCAAGTCCATCGCCAGAATGCCCTTTACATGTGCATCTTATCTGAGTTCCTCTTGGTTGCTAGTGATGGTAGACTGAGTCCAGTGGTTATTGACGTGACTCGGTAGATAGCCATGGGTCGTAGCTTTGCAAGTGTAGTAATGGTGAAGACTATTCTTGGTTTGGATGCCCTTCACCAGGGGAGAAGTACTCAGCTCTCCGGTAATCCATTGTTACTTCAAGTACAATCTCTTTTTATTTCTATCGTTTCTTTTCTTTTATTTCATGCATGCTCTGATTTTTTCATAAGCCGCACTTATGAGTTTTTGACCTACCGATCTATTTTTATTCTATTAATTATTTTATTTTTATCATTTACAGAATTGGCTGGTATAGAAGCTTAAACTCCTTAAGGTGTCAGTCGTGGTCAAGTATCAACCTGGGCATTTCCTTCAACGGGGGCTCTTGTGTGATCTTGAGACAGAAGAGAACTGGAAGAAATGTCATTGTACCTATCCTACAAAGAGGATTGCATGGGTCTGGAGATGGTACAAGATCACTGAGTTGACCTTTAGCAAAGTGGACCATTTCGGTGTTGCAGTGATTGAGCTATCCCAGGTTGTCACTTATTATCCTTCTAGCATTCTCAGATAGTTTGGACACGACCAAACCATCGCTGCTACTAACGAGGTACCCATGACCTCCTTCCAGACTCGAGCTAACTTCTTATGGAAGTATGAGCGAGCTTGGCCTTCTCAGGAGAAGGTTCTAATGGGTACTGCTTTTTCTAACAAACGAAAAAAAATGAAGGAAGAAAATCATAAGCAAAAGAAAAGAAGAAGAGTCTAGGAGAAAACTTACATTTGTTATGCCCCTAGTTACTTTCTACCTGCTTATACACTTAGCAAGTTTTTTTTCTTTTAGACTTTCATTGTTAGGGACTTTGATTACTTGCTTTCCTCCACTTTAAAAAGGAGAATTCATTAATAAAAGGAGGTACTGAGCATTATTCCTTTATTTCATCTTGATTGAACTCTTTATGTGAATGATAAATATCAAAAGCTAATAATTTCGTTAAACTAATAGAAGGTACATCTTTATAAGGCTCCTACTCAGGCTAGGCCTTAAAATCTCAACCTGTTCTGGGGCTTTATTGAGCGAAATGGTAGACTTTGTAGACCGAACCAACAAAAGAGAAGGGTCAAACCTTGGGATAAGGCTGCCTACGTATCCCAAGATAGAAATTAGGCAATTACATAGTTCAAGTTTTTGGTTTCACTTTTCTCTTTTCCCTCTCCTTTTATTATGCCCTAACTCTTGTCAATGTTGCCCTTTTAGATTTTTGGTCTTGCGGGCTATTCTAAATTTTTCTTGGGCTGCCATTTTACTAGTTTTTAACCCAACGAGCTTCTTTATTTGTATTTATTTTTTATACACTCTAACTTTTGCCTAGGTTATCCTTTCGAGTGTTTAACCTAGCGAGCCTCTCAGTGATAAGATTTCTTAAGTCGGTCGATATTGATAGTGTCGTGAACTCGTTCATTTCCATGTCGTTGATCAACGTTGCTCCTCCTCCGGTCATTACTTTCTTCAAGAAGTACGACCCTTTCCAGTTTGGTTTGAACTTACCCCCTAGGGTCAAAGATGGGAGCTCTCACTTCTTTGAGCAACAGGTCTCCTCCCCTTATGTTTTTAGATTAGACCTTCATATTGAAAGCTTTGGCCACTCTTCTTTGATACCCTTGCACGTGTTCCAATTCCCTTAGTCTTTGTTCATCCACCAATTATAATTCCTCATACCTGTCTTGAAACCACTTGACTTCTGATACCTGACATTCTGATATAACCCTCAGCGATAGAAGCTCTATTTCTATAGGTAGCGCAACCTCCATCCCATAGACCAATGAGTAAGGGGTGGCTCCTGTGGAAGTCTGCACTACAGTTTTGCACCCCCACAAGACAAATAGAAGCTTTCTTTGCCAATCCCTTTATGTTTCAACCATGTTCTGAAGAATCGTCTTGATGTTCTTGTTTACAGCTTCTACTGCTCCGTTCATTTATGGTTTAAAGGGTGATGAATTATGTTGGGCGATCTGGTACTCATCTAGTAAATCCATGACTTATTCTCTAAAGTACAAGCCATTATTCGAGACGACTGCACGCGGCACCCTGTAGCGATAGATAATATTTTTCTTGATGAACTTTCCTACGTGGGATGCCTCAGGACTAAGTATGAGGCGATATCGACCCACTTGGTGAAATAATCTATAGCTACTAGGATAAATTTTTGACCGTTGGACACCTTCGGCGTGATTTTTCCTATGACATCAATTCTCCAGATTGAGAATGGGCAAAGAAAAGTCATGTTATGCATCTCAAACGGCGAAACATGGATCAGGTTGGCGTGGACTTGACACTTGTAGCAACTACAGACGTACCTGATGCAATCTCTTTCCATGGTTGACTAATAGTAACCTTGCTGCAGGATCTTCTTGCCAGTATCATATTCATATGTGGGCCACATACCCCTACATATATCTGCTCCATGATCTTTTTCCCTTCCTTTTCATCTACACAGAGTTTATTCATGCCCATGTATAATCTTTTGTACAATTTTTCTCCATATATGATGAACTGTACGACTAGTCTTCTGATGGCTCTTTTATCATTTTCCTTTGCACCGTCGGGGTATTTCCTATCTTTGATGAAATTCCATATGTTGCAGAACCATTATAGGTCATGGGTTATTTCTTCTTCCACTGCGGCAACCAACTCAAAGACAAACCTATTTTTCTATTCTATAACCAACGGTGTTATCTGTGCTCTAGCAGGAATCTCAATCATCGAAGGTAGAGTGGCTAAGGCATCCAGGAACTGGTTGCTTTGTCTTGGTGTATGGGTGAACGTCAGGTAATCAAACTGGTGAGTTAGTTTGTCCAACTCACTGTGATATGACTTTAATTTTTCTTCTCTTACTTTTCAGCCACCCTTTGCTCGGGATACCACCAAGTCTGAATCTCTTATGACCTCTAACCCTTTGACCCCGAGTTCTAAGGCCGCTTTCATTCTATGTATGCATGCTTCGTACTCTGCTTTCTTGTTCGCCTCCTTGAATGTTAGCTTGATTGAGAATGTTAGGTATTCTTTGATCTTTTTGAAGGCCTGCTAACAGCCTTGATTCCATTAGAAATCGGTCCCCTTTTTCAAGAGACTAAATAGTGATTCACATGTCATTGTTAATTTGGTGATAAAATGACTTATGAATTACACTTTTCTCAAGAAACTTTTCACCTCATTTTCAATCCTTAGTGGAAGCATCTCGAGTATAACCTTGATTTTGGAAGGCTAAACTTCTATCCCTCTTTGTGTTATCAGGAGTCCTAGCATCTTTCATGCGTCACCCCAAAGGCACACTTCTGTGGGTTTAACCAAAGTCTTTTACTATGTATCATTTTAAAGATTTTTTGCAGTACTGGCATATGCCCTACTATGTCCTTGGATTTGACTATCATGTCATCCACATATACCTCTACATTTTTGTGGTTCATATCATGCAAGAGTGGTTGCAACTCTCTGGTAGGTAGCTCTGACATTCTTCAAGATGAAAAGCATGACCTTGTAACAATAAGTCCCCCACGACATTGTAAAAATAATTTTCTCTCTATCCTTGAGTACCATTAGAATTTGATTGTAATTTAAGAACCCATTCGTAAAGAAAAAATAGCGTGACCCGTGGTGTAATTCATGAGTTTGTCTATATGGGGTAAGGAGAAGTCATTATTTGGGCTTGCTTTGTTGAGATCTCTGAAGTCTACATAAATCATAATTTGACCATCATTTTTTGGTATGAGTATTATGTTAGCCAACCAAGTGGCGTACTTGATTATTGTGATGAACTCTCTCGAAAAACTCGCCGCTCTCGTTTTTCCTTTTATTTATCTTTTTGAAAATACGCTCTCGATTTTAGGATAAAAGAAAAAGCAGGGTTTTTATATTTTGAAAAGAGAACCCCCCAAATACGTCCGTGTTAAAGGCCACACAATTAAAGTTGCCACTTGGTTTTTTAATGGAAAACCAAGAAACAAAGACTTTCAAGGAACTAGTCCATCCTTACCATAGATAATGGTTCGGGAGTTAGGATATAAAAGGGGAAGGTGTTAGGCACCCCTCTCGCCCGATCCGAAGATCAGCTTCTACTTGACCATTACTTTAGTTCTTGTCTTAAATTTATCAAAAGCAGCATATACAGAAAAGGGGTTGAAGAAAGAACATTCAAAAGCAAACAAGAAAGAAAAACTGAACCTAAAACGAAGGTTTTCTATGCATTATTTCACTTAATGACATGTCAAATGAGGGATGACAGCACATCAGTGCAGTTTATGCATATAAAAATATACTGTTAAACACAAAAGATGCAGAAAAAGCTACTAGAAGATACTGGTTGCAAATAGAGGTGGTGCACGCCACCTCTTAACCTGGCGCGCGCCATCTGGACATAGCGTGCGCCACTTTTCGGTTCTCTGGAAGTGGAGCGCGTCACTATGGAAGAGTGAGCTCGACACTAAGAGGTCCAAAAGAGGCTACTGTTTTGAGAAAATAGTGTGCTTTTGTGTGCAATTGTGTTTTTATACTAGAGAGAAAATAAAAGGATAGCAATTCATGTAGGATTTTCAACAAATAGTCTAAGTCCTTCATTTCATGCATTTTTTACTTACTTAAAAAAAGTTAAGAAAAAGGAAAGAAAACTAACATACTTTTCTAAGAATACGAAAGAGATGCATAAACGAGAAATAAAATGAAGCTAGATGAAAAAGATGATAAAAGGAAGTTTAAGATTTAAGTACTAAGAAGATAGATAAAAAAGATGAGAAAAGGAAGTTTACCGTATATCCTGGATGAAGAGTAAAGTTTTAAGCAGTTTCATAGCCTTCCTCAAATACAGTGCATCCTCGGGAAGTCTTCTGTGCGGTCCTCAAGTCCTCGGAGTCAATCCAATGTAAGGGATCCTGATGTTTCAAATAGTCTAGTTTCAATGTCCAATCCCAAATTTAGCAAAAGTTCGAGAATTATTCGTTTTAGGTTTATAATTTAGCAGAACTTTGGCTTGTGTATATTTTGGGATCTGAAATAAGAGGGGGAAGGCCTCCTATTTAGACTTTGGGCGAGGAAACTTCCAAAAGTGTATAGGCTTCCAAAAGTGGAGAAGCTTCCAATCAAAGGTGGCGCGCGCCGGGTGAAGGTGGCATACGCCATGTGGGTGGTGGCACGCGTTAAGGTTAAGGTGGCTTAGGGCACCTTGACTTAGCGTGGCCAGTGGATTTTGGAGGGAAGTGGCATGCGCCAGATTAGAGGGAAGTGGCTCAAGGTTTGAAATGGCGTGGGGTTCTTTGGAGGGAAGTTGCGTGCGCCACTTGAATGTAGTACGCGCCTGGTAGAGATGGCACCGAGGGGTATTTTTGGTATTTTAGGTATTTTAGGGTATTTTGGGTGTCTTGGGGTATTCCGGATTATTCCTTGAACACTCGAACCTACACGGAGTCTCATTCGTTGCGACTTTATGTATTCATTCATCATCAAAAGCTAACAGAACCAACCCATGCGTGGTTTAGTCAAAATTGGGGTGTCTACAGTTGTTCCTCTTTGACAGAACTCTCACCGCAACGCGTAAGTGAGTGAATGTCAAAGTCCGATAGACTGTCCCTTTTGACTAAACTATTCTTAGGCTAAAAATAAGAAAACCAAAATGTGCAAAGTGAAATGGTCGTGCTTGAGTTCTTATCAAGCTGCCTACGTACCCTGTTTGAAAGGATCATACCAGCGTAGTTTATGGAGACAAAACAGACAAAGCAGAGATAAAAAAAGGTTAAAGACCTAATGGTTACCCCACAAAGCTATGCAAGAAAATAGGTTTAATGTCGCAGGGATCGAAAAGAAATAAACAAACTAGTTTATCATCATGAAGGATCACTTATTCAGTTTAAGGTCATGTCGGACCGCTTACTCAATTTAAAGTCATACCGGATCACTTGCTCAGTTTAAAGTCATACCGGACCGCTTACTCAATTTAAAGTCATACCGAACCACTTACCATCCTTTTAAGGTCATGAATGGACCGCTTACTCAGTTTAAACTCATGTCGGACCGCTTTTCATCCTTTTAAGGTCATGAATGGACCGAAAGCGCTTTTAAGGTCTCGACTAGACCATTTTATCCTTTTAAGGTCATGAATAGACCGAATGAATGGACTAATTTACTTATTTTGAGGTCATAAGATTGACCCAAGGTACTCATTTTTAGGTCATGAGACGGACCTGTGACTCAGTTTTTAGGTCGTGAGCTGGATCGGTGACTCAATTTTAGATCATGAGATGGACCCATATACTCATTTTAAGGTCGTGAGATGGACCTTCATTGGAATCCTAGGTGTGAGAACGAAGCTTGGTATGAGTAACCGGATGATTTCGTTGATCAAAAATAATTTTAAAAGTTTCTTTCTTCGGGGACGACCCCAAATTTTTGAATTTTTAATTTGAAACTGATAAAATGATGAACAGGAGGTGGACATGTGGCTTGTACCACGTGTCCCTTGGCTGAGTTGGCGTCATGAGGAGAGAGGTGGCGTGATGGCACGTGTCGATTGGATTGACCTGGCGCCACGAGGAGGGAAGTGGCGCGTGCATGATGAGCTGGCGTGCCACCTAGGAGTAAAATGGTGCGCGTTTGGCAGCTGGAAGAGGGAAGTGGCGCGCGCTTGATGATGTGTCATGCCACTAGGAGGGAAGTGGCGCGTGCTAAGTATGCCAAGGGTCGCAAGTCTTAGTATAAGTCCCGCGGTGGTTCATTTTGGATGTACTCGCTCTCCCGACGCTCTGCCGATTCTCTCTACTTTCTCTACTCTCTTATACTTCTGGCCTACTTCCGATTAAACTTCCGACATGTCAAGTAATAATGATCAGGCAACTAGCGGTGTGAACCCCGACCAAGGCAGCGTGGGTCACGAGGAAGATCCCACTCCTATGGATCTGGCTACTGCGGTCTCGGTTGATGTCACGGTGGTCCCCACACAGCCTTTCAGGACCGCTGCCTCAGACTCTTTCTTCGATCACTTGAGCTCATTTATAGGGCTCAGTGACTCTCATTCCAGCCATTCACACCATCCGGAGGGTTCCCAGTGTTCTACCGCCATGGACAACCTTCTAGACGTTCCTAACGATGCTCGAGCCACGGAGGAGGGCAGACCTTCCATGCGCCACACCACTGAGGAGCCAGCAGTGGACAGCCCTCAGGTCCCAGATCCCTTCTATGGGGTTCTGGCTACGGATATGCCGGGGGGTTTCGAATCAGCTCAGTATGATCCCCCTGTCCATTCTTGGGAGTTTCTTCTGGCCAGACGCTTCTACTATGCCAACACCAGCACGGACCCAGCATTGCTACTTTGATCTCCAGGCATTCATCTCTCGATATCGAACTTCCAGGTATGTCTTCTTTTCCTTTTTCTATTTTTTTCTATTTAATTTGAACCAAAGAAAGCCATAAAACTTAAAAAATAATCATGGACTTAGATGTATGCAAAGGGTAGGTCCAAAGCGTTTGAATGGATGATTTTTCAGAACATAATACTAAACAACTCGAACTCTTAAAAATAAAACAGATCAAAACATAGAAACTTTGTATGATTAGGTTGAACCTTGTATTTCTTATTCTATTTTTTTTTTTTTTTTTTTTGCATATAATTATGTTTTTGGTTTGTCTGCCGTTAGGCTGCGTGTTAATGCTTCCCGCAGTGAAATTTTGTTTTTGTCCCTAGATAACGTTTTCACATTCTTCTAAGGGAAATTTAGTTATTTTTAATTAATTCAGACCTAGTTTATACGTCAACACATCCCGAGTTGGGTAGACTTTTTTTCGTCTCGACCAACTTAGGTTACGTCTCGTACTTCGCGGGATGGGTAGGCTTTCCTTTTTTCCAACCACCCTAGGTTGTGTTGCACACTTCCCGAGAGCGGATTAATGATCTTTGTCCCTAGATAAACGTTTTTGTATTTTCTTAAGGGAATTTTTTTATTTGGTTTTTTATTAATTCACACTTGGGTTGCGTATCACACCTTTCGAGTTGGATAGGCTTTCTTCGTCCCGACCAACCTAGGTTACGTCTCGCACTTCTTAGGATGAGTAGGCTTTCATTCGTCCCAATCACTCTAGGTTGTGTTGCACACTTTTCGAGAGAGAATTAATGATCTTTGTCCCTAGATAAATATTTTTACATTTTTTAGGGGAATTTTTTTATTTAGTTTTTTATTAATTCAAACTTGGGTTGCATATTAACGCTTCCTAAGTTGGGTAGGCTTTCCTTCGTCCCGACCAACTTAGGTTACGTCTCGCACTTCCTGGAATAGGTAGGCTTTCCTTCGTTCCGACCACCCCAGGTTGTGTTGCATACTTCTCGAAAGAGAATTAATGATCTTTGTCCCTAGATAAACGTTTTCGCATTTTCTGGGAGATTTTTTTTATTTGTTTTTTATTCCGACTTGGGTTACGTATCAACATTTTCCAAGAAGGAAGGGCTTCCCTTCGGTCTGCCCGACCTAGGTTACGCATCCCTCCTACACTCGTGGACTTACGGTCTATTAGATGTTCCCCTAAATTGGCTGGATCTCCGTTCGTCCCGACCAACTTTAGGTCGTGCCATACGTTTTCCCGAGAGAAATTTAACTGACCTTTTTTGTGTCTCTAGATTAACGTTTTTACATTTTTTAGGGCATTTTTTTTTATTTTTAGTTAATTTTGACTTGGGTTACGTATCAATATTTCCTAAGAAGAAAGAGCTTTCCTTCGGTTTTCCCGACTTAGGTTACGCATCCTGCCTACACTCATGGACTTACAGTCTGTCAGATGCTTCCCCAAATTGGCTGGATCTCCGTTCATCCCGACCAACTTTAGGTCCTGCCGTACATTTTCCCGAGAGCAATTTAATTAACCTTTTTTTGTATCCCTAGATTAACGTTTTCATGTTTCTCTAGGGGTTTATTTATTATTTTCAGTTAATTCCGACTTGGGTTATGTATCAACATTTTTTGAGAAAGAATGGCTTCCCTTTTGTCTGCCCGACTTAGGTTACGCATCCCGCTTATACTCGTGGACTTACGGTCTGTCAAATGCTTTCCCAAATTGGCTCGATCTCTGTTCGTTCCGACCAACTTTAGGTCGTGCCGTACGTTTTTTCGAGAGGGATTTAACTGACCTTTTTTTGTATCCCTAGATTAATATTTATACGTTTCTCTAGGGTTTTTTTATTATTTTTATGCTTCGGTTACGTAGCAACGTTTCCCAAGATGGGCAGGCTTTTCTTTGCCCTGCCTGAATCAGGTTACGCTTCGCACTTTTGCTCAGTGATGTATGCGCTGCTCGGCTCTAGTCATCCTAAGTTGCGTTCCACGCTTCCCGAGTTTGGTAGGTGTGCTCTTACCTAACCAACTTAGGTTGTGTTGCACATTCCGAGAGAGAGATTTAGTGATTTTTGTCACACCCCATTTTCGGGAACAGTGACTGGCCATGATTCATGAGTCTTAGCCCAACAAATCAAGTAAGCCAATATCAACATTTGACAATCAATAAGTCAAATAAAACTCATTCAACATTCTTTTTAATGATAAAATACTTTTCTTTTAATTAG
>JAUTBS010069330.1:0-13342 GCA_032361285.1 Aequorea victoria | reverse complement strand
TGTTGGCCCAAGGGTTATTCAATCATGTTCTAACCTTGATTTTGACATATAACAACAATTGATTTGATGTTTACTAATATTTGATTGTGCATAAGAAAGTATTTTCAAGATTTAAAGGTACTAAAATTAAGCTAAAAGATGCTCCATGTATCAGCTCACTTAACATTTCTTTAAGAAGAAACAGGACTTTAAATATCTATGTTTCAAAATATTTGAGTCGACACCACTAGTCTTTGAGTCGACACAAAGTTGGAATTTTAAAGTATAAAGAAGCTCTTGAGTCGACACCAGCATAAAATGAGTCGACACAAAAGTATTTGAAGACAAATTTCCGAAGCTCACTTATTTGAGTCGACATCCCTTGATGTTCGAGTCGACACAAAGCTTTTATAAGCTGTTGAGTCGACACCAAGACATTTGAGTCGACCCCTGAAGTGTTCCTGTGGGCACCAACATTTTGATTCCAAAAAGATAAAAGGTTGAGTCGACACCTCTCTCAAATGAGCCGACACCAAGCTCCACAAAACAAGTGAGTTGACACCCACTAAGTAAGTGTCGACCCCTAAAGTGTTCTAGTGAGCACCAACATTTTGGTTTCTGAAAAGCCTGAGGATGTGTCGACAACAATTCCAGATGAGTTGACCCTACAGCAACCCAGAAAACAAAGTGTCGACACCAGAACATTTTGTGTCGATACTGGCGCGAGATTTCAAATTCACTGAAGGGCTCTAACGACTCTTTTTCAGCATTTAATGCGCTAATAAATACTTCAACCGGCTATCATTTTCTTCCATCTATATAAGGATTAAAGTTTGAAGCATTAGAGACAAGAAGACATTCAATACCACTGTTGCAAAGCTAAAAAACCAGAGAACATTCACTTAAGCAATTTACTGCTCTATTTTTCTTATCTTCTGATATACTCCTCTCCTCATTGATTGTAAATCTTTCAAGAGTGAGTGAACACTTATTGTAAGAGAGATATTTATTATTGTAATCATCTCATATAAAGGAGAAATTCTCTACAACATCAACTATTGATTCTCGGCTACTCTTTGCCTAAAAGAAGGTGGTTTCGATTCACCCTCTGAAGAATCCGACTATATTGAGGCTTTAATTCTCCCATTTGAAGAATTCGATTTAGTGAATTCAAAACTCTCAAGTGCTTGGAGAGTGGACTAGGTTAAGAGGACCGAACCACTATAAATCTGGTTGTATCTCTCTCCCTTTAAACTCTTACTTTTAGCACTTTCTTTTATCTAATGTGTTTCATTCTGCATTAAAAAGAGTTTTCGAAAAAGGTTTTAAGTTTGCCAAACAACTCATTCACCCCCCTTTGGGTTGATTTTGAGACAACACTTTCATAAACAATATATCTACAAAAGATGGACAACACAGGTCGTCTCAGGACCTGGTCAGCCCAAAGGTGGTTGGATCGATTTAAGATATCCAATCGAGGCCCAAAGATTTAAAAATCGACAGCATAGGTCATCTCAGGACCTGGTCGGCCCAAAGGTGGTTGGATCGATTTAAGTTATGCCACCCAGGACCGAAGATTCAAAGATTGACAATGAGGTTGCCTCAGGACCTGGTCGGCCCAAAGGTGGTTGGATCGATTTAAGTTATGCCACCCAGGCCCGAAGATTCAATGATTGACAACGAGGTTGCCTCAGGACCTGGTCGACCCAAAAGTGGTTGGATCAATTTAAGGTATCTAATCGAGACCCGAAGATTCAAAGATTGACAGCCAGGTCACATTAGGATCTGGTCAGCCAAAAAGTGGTTAGATCGATTTAAGGTATCAAATCGAGCCCCGAAAATTCAAAGATCGACAGCTAGGTTGCCTCAGGACCTAGTCAGCCCAAAAGTGGTTGGATCAATTTAAGGTATCCAACCGAGACCCGAAGATTCAAAGATTGACAGTTAGGTCACCTCAGGACCTAGTCGGTCCAAATGTGGTTGGATCGATTTAAGGTATCCAACCGAGGCCCGAAGATTCAAAAGTTAACAGCACATGTCATCTCAGGACCTGGTCGGCCCAAAAGTGGTTGGATCGATTTAAGGTATCCAACAAAGGCCTGAAGATTCAAAGATCGACAGCTAGATCACCTCAGGACTTGGCCAATACAAAGGTGGTTGGGTCAATTTAAGGTTTTCAACCGAAGCCCGAAGATTCAAAGATCAAGGACCTAGTCGGCCCAAAGGTGGTTAGATCGACTGAAGGTATCCAACCGAGACCCGAAGTTACAAAGTTCGACAGTTAGGTCACCCAAGAACCTGATCGGCCTAAAGAATAGTGGATCGATTGAAGGTATTCAATCGATGACCAAATGAAACAAAGTTTAATAGCCAGGTTTTTACCAGGTTGGCCCACAAGTGGTTGGATCGACTGAAAAATCTAACCGAGCCGACGAGGAAAACAATCAATATGAGTTGGCACAAGGTCAGGCCATCTAAAAGCGATTGACTAAAAAATACTCAAAGAAGTTTGGTGATCGAAGGCTACCAGAAAGTCCCACCGAGAAACCAAACATTTGGCAATTTTATTTGGTTAAGGTTCTGGTCAGTCTGAACAGGGAAAAGGCCACCAGAAAGTCCGACCGATGAACCAAATACTTGGCAATTCCCTTTGCCCAAGGTTCTAGTAAATCAAAACAAAGAAAGGGACACTCGAAAACCCGACTAGGATAGATTACTCCATTCATTTAGCAAAAAGTAAAGTGACCGGCTGAGGGGTTTAACACTTAGCAAAATAAGCAGTATACAAGGTAAAGAAAAATATTCATTCAGACCGAGGATAGAACATTCAAAGATGCTTTCATTCCATTGAAATTTAAATTATTTTTACAAGAGTACGGAAGGAAAAATACTACAGCAAAGAAAAGAGAGGAAAGTAGGAGGATCAGGTCAAGGGGTGGAGCATCCTTCCCTTCTTTAGCCGAGGGCCCTTTGGTCTCCTCTTCGTCATCCCACTGAAAGGAGGAGAAATCTACCTCCTTGAAAACAGCTGCAGCCCGAGCCTTCATGGCATTGAAACCACTGGCATAGTACTCAGTGGTCTCAAGTCCAAAATCCTCAAAGGGCTTAGCTGCCTCTTCCTCAGCCTTCTCTAGCTTGGCCGCAGTTTTGGCTGCTCAGGCTCTAGCATCAGCAGCCTTCTACTCCGCCGTCGCCTCCAGCTCTTGGACCCTGGCCAGGAAACAGTCCATTTCTTGCTCGACCTTCTCTTTTTCCTGGTCCAGCTTAATAACTTGAACCATGGCCTTCTTCGTCTCAGTTTTTGCACCCTTCAAGTCCTCTTCCAGACTTGCGACCCATGATTGCAAAGTTAAGGCCTTCTTCAGCTCGCCAGCGATGTAGGTTTCGCGCTAGAAGCAACGATCAGACAAGTGAACCGCTAGAGCACAAGTCTACAAAGCACGGTCACCAGACAAATGTTAGTAGTAAGAAATAAAAACAAAGCAAAAGAAAGCTAAGTAGAATCTTACCCGAGTAAGGTCAAGGATTAGCTCCCTGGCCAGGAGAGTCGTCCCAATCTCTGAGAGGTAGGGGCTCAAGTCCCCAATGAAGTCAGACATCCTTGCTCGAGCCATGTTGAAGTTAGTCAACATGTCTTTAGGCTGAGGAGAAGAAAAGAAAGGGCCCAGAGTAGGAGGAGTCATGGCAGCCTCCGACGGAGAGGGGTCAGCTAGCGCGCTGGGGGCCAAAGGGGTTGGACGGCTGATTGAAGTGACCTCCACCTGGGGAGTGGTCCCTGATGGAAGGCAATCCCGTGGATGGATCTCCACCACATCAGCCGATCGGGTCTTGCCGACCGACTGGGGTTTACCTCAGCCTCTTGGCCGCTGAGGACCCTGTCTTCCCGGCAAGACGAGCCTTCACCTTTTTGATGTTGCTCTTCTTGGGCCTCTTCGACATTCCTGCCTAAAAAAACATAAAAGAAGTAGTTATAAATAGGTAGAAGATAGTAAAAAAATAAAATACAAAAAAGATGGAAGAAAAAGTAGGTGGCCGGGAAAGAAGAATTCTCAATTGGGCCAATCGGGCTGAGCAGCCACTCGCTCAGTTTCTGGGGAGTCACCAAGGAGCCGAATGATCTATTCCCAAAATCTCTGGCACCTTGGACTTAGGTCTTAACCTCACCGTCCACCAAGGGCTCGACAGTAATGTCCCCCGGTTGAGGACGACCCTAGTAAGGCAAAATCCTAGGGGTGTTGGGCCCAACTTCTTCCCAGGGTTAGAACTCCCAACCTTTTCCAGAAACAAAAAAGTACCTCTGCTTCCAATACTTGTTGGAAGAGGGGCAACCTTGGACGAGTACTCGGTCGTCCGCCCGAGATTGGAAAAAATGAAACCCAGGTTGTCTCTCCTTGAGTTGGTAACAGTAGAGGAATTCCTCTACAGTAACATGGAATTGGCCTTCACTGGCCTCCTCCCATAAAATGATAGCCCCGAGGAGAACTCTCCATGCGTTGGGCATCAGATGGCCCGAGGCTAGACCTAGGAAGTCTACGAGCTCTCGGATAATATAAGGAAAAATCAAACGAAGACCGGCAAGGAAGGCATGCTCATATAAGCATACCTCCCCAAGAGAATGAGAGCATGCTCGCTCGGAATGGTCGGGCACTCTGAGAATCACAGTGGATAGAATGAAAAATTTCTCGCGCAAATGTTCGAGGTCCGAGGCTAGAGAGAGGGAAGGAATAAGCTCGGCGGCGAAGGCATAGTCTACCTCAAGACGAGCAATCGAGCTCGAGGTCTCCCTATCAGCAGGCGACAGTTGCCCTCGGTCAGGAAGACTGACGGGGTCAGGGAGTGAGATAGTGGTCTCCGACCCTAACAAGGATTGCCCATCCCCATAAGACATGATTTCCTGGGGGTACGCCATTGTACCCCATCTGGCGAGAGAAATGAGGAACCTAGCTATGCTATAAGCCTCTCTACAGGCGAGGTTGAAAACAGGGCTATCAAAAATAAGGGACTCGATAGAATGAGGAAGAGAAGAAAGTTTGTAAAAGAACTCTAAACGATCAACAAAGAAATAAGGGGAATGAGGAAAGAAATAGGGACAACACAAAAGCTCTAACTTCGAGCTAGAAGAAACCAGTGTTGGTTCTTTGGAAGAAGGGGGCCTAGAGTAGTAGAAAGAGAGGGAAGAATTAAAGAAGAAACTAGAAAACTTACTGGAAGTGAGAGAGGATGAATGCGACACCAAGCAGAAAAGTAGCAGAGCATTCTTGACCGGTAGCAATGGAGGACGCCGGAGATTGCTCTTCTGGTTTCGTCGGAGAAGAAACAGAAAAGAGAAATATAGAATGAGATGAAGTAAGAGCAAGAAATGAGGAAGAAATCTGCCCCTCGCCTATATATATAGGCAGACAGACGAACGGCCCAGATTAAAAGAAGCTTCGCAATTCAACGGTCCCAAAACCAGGCGTTACCGATCGCCAGATCAAAAGCAACCAACGGTCTCGATTGATCCACATGTCGCTCACATACCAAGAGGCCGCCGTTTTTAGCATTTGAAAATACCCTATTTAATGCAACATGACGTTTGACATCCCGAGCCGTCATCTCAGAAAAAGGGAAAATTTGCTCGAACCCGGTGTAGCCGTCACATCGGGGAGACAAAACGATGTCACAATAGACCGTACAACCGCCATTCCAGATAGGTGTATTCCGTTCGTCGAGCGAGTTTTTCTTGGGAATATGGGGCATCTGATAAGTATAAAATTGTACAGTCGCCTAAAGCCGACTGAGAGGAGTTCCAACACAAAAATATGCAGGCCCAACCGGGAGCATACACACATTCTACAAGTCTGAATCCGAACAAACACAAGCCAACCGAGAGGCACAATAGCCGATTAGACCGACCTGACCATATACTCGGACTGATCCCGAGCTCAGTCAACTAAACCTCGAGCTCGGTTAACCAAACTCCGAGCTCAGTCAACCGAGTCCCGAGCTCGGCCAAGTGGACCCACGAGCTCGGTCAGTCGGATCAAACAAACCGAGCACTCATAATAATCAGCTCCGAGATCGACGCCACTGATCTCTCCGAAAATCACTCCCACAACTGTCTCCACGAAAAATTAACGATTGGGTCAACGCGAATCCCTAGATTTCTGCTCAGATCAACAAATCACGAATTTGCCTCATCTTATCCCGAGGATCACACATAAGAACCAATATTCAGGGATTCATTCTCATCCCATCTTAGGATCCAGGCCTTGACATCTCTATAAGTAGCAGTCACCCACAAACTCCAAAGGTACGCCCTTCTTGACACATCTACATACGGCTTCTACATTCCACAGTTATTATCGACTGCTTATCCGCTGACTTTAGTATCGGAGAATAATAGGCCGGCACCCCACCAATGTCTATGTTCTAACATCTTACAGGAACTCAATCGGCGAACATGAACGATTCGGTGATTACTTTCGAGACACGCTGATCCCGAAGGACCATCCAGATTTAGACACCAACAAATACTATTTGGCGGTATTACATTATTTATTATTTGTGCATTAAAAAATATAGTAATTATTTTTTCTTTTCTAATTTTAACTTCTAACATATTATATGTAGCATTCCACCTAGTTTCTACATCTAGTGTTAGTTTTCTAGGTTTTATATTTTTATCTATACATATTTTTTTTATAAATATTAATTTTTTTAGCAGTGCTATTAATTATAATAACAGTTTGTCTAACTCTTCTAACAGATTCATCATATTCATTAAGTCATTCTTTAACAATTAAATTTAATATATGTGCACAACGAACATGAAAAAGTGCACCATTTACAGAAAGTTCTAAACAATATTTAAGATAATTAATAGTTTTGTTATAGTAAGAAGTATTATCTAAAGTAATAGAAAAAAAAAATTATTGAATTTTTCAATTAACCATTTGAGTTCTAATTTCACCGCCTAAAGACGAACCGTTATAAGAAAGTTCTATAAGTTTAAAAGAAATTATTCTTTTATTTAATTTCTAATCATTATCTATAAAATGTGTGGTAATACACTGGTATTCTAAATCGTGTCGTGCCGTCCATAAATCGGACGTTAAACAAATTTTACTATTATTATTTTGTAAAATATTTGCTAATTCTATTTTTATATTTTTAAGTTTTGTTAAAATTCTATTTCTCGTAGTATTTCTTGAAAATTTTTGAAGTTGAGGCATAAATACCCCTTGTACTAATTCAGTAAATTATGGTTCCTCACTCATTAAAAATGAGTGTTCTTTTTTAATTATATAATTTACTATCATATTTTGTGCTCGTACATGATCATAAAAAAAAGTAGTTATATTACCTGTTGCAGTTCTATCTATTTGCATTTGTGTTCTAATATTAGACTGTGTATTTTTTGCGTGACTATCGATATGCCTTTTTAAATGACTGGTACCACCCGATACGTTACCAGAAAGAATTTTATTACAAATATGATATTTTGCTTTAATATTAACCGTTTCATCAGTTTTATTTTCTATTATTTTTTCAAAATACTGCCATACAATAGACGATTTCTTACTAGGTGAGAAAAATCTACTTAACCCACTAGCATCCATAATTTTTTTTAGAAATTAAAAAATAATGAATATAAATTACAAAAAGATAATAGAATTAAGTTGTAAATATATAATAAACTTTAAACAATTATATTTATAAAACTTATATTTCTTAACTCCTAAGAATAAAATTTAATTTATTTTTTTTTAAAAATTGAGAAAGGTAGAATATAATTCTTAATAATTAATTAATTATTATGTAACTAAATAATATTTATAGTATTATAATATTATAATACAAATATTAAAAAATTTAAATCTAACCGAATGACGATTTAATTTTCGATGAAACTCCGATTCGATCTTGATTCGTGATGTAGCTTTGATGTTGAATATTTGATCTTGAAGTTTCGAGAACTTGAGAGATAGCTTTTGAAACTTGAGAACTTGAGAGAACTTTCAGTCTTTGACAATACTTTAAAGTTGATTAAATTAATTAATCAAACTTTAAAAATAAATTGGAGAGTAGGAATTGAGAGAGATTGAGTTGAGTGAATTTTCTATGGGGATAGGGGGTATTTACAGAGAGAATAAAATTTTTTGATATTTAAAAAAAAAAAAACTAACAATTTATAGCCGTTGGGCGGGCTTGGGCCGGATTTTTGCAACGGACAAACGATCTCGACCGTTGAATCGAAAAAAGTGTCGTTGGAGATCAAAACGGCGTCATTTTCCCCTCGGGTCGGGCCTCGCACAGGGCCGTAAAATTGCGCCATTTCAGGGAGTTTTTTGGCCCATCGGGCCGGGCCGCGGGCTCTAAATCTCTGGCCCAGGCCCACCCAATGAACCTTCGGGCTGGGCTCGGGCTCGAGCCTAGAGCGGACCAAGCTAAACAATAACGGGCCTCGGCCGGGCCCGGGCTGGCCCACTGTGCCTGGGCTTTTTTTAAGCCCCTAGAAAAAAAGTGGGCATATGCGAATATGAATGTTTTCTGGTCCTTTAAAGAACTTTGGGCACTCTTTATGCAATGTTTTACCAACAATATGGAGTTGATTTTGTTAGACGCAAGTTGTTCCCTTAATCCCATTGTAGAATGTGTCTTAGTGTGTGGAATGTACTTTGAGTTTTTTGTTAAATGGTTTCATTGCTTCTTGAACAATGCAAATTATTTTATATTGTAGTCTTCCGATACAAGTTATGAAATTTTGTACAGCTGTATATTCCTTTGTGTTTAATGAGTTGACAGCTCAGAACAACGGAGAAAATAGTACTAATTTAAACCTCTCTGGGCTCATATTGTGTTGGTGTTCTACCCACACAAGGGATGGCAAGTGGTAGAGTAATTCAAAGGATTGCCCCAGGTTCCTTTTGTCCTTTTGTTGCTGATGAGGTAAACATGGAATATTATGATTAATTCAAAGGATTGCCCCAGGTTCCTTTTGTCCTTTTGTAATATTAGACCATTTAATGTGAAATTGGAAATTTAGATGATAGTGGCACCACTGAAACATTCGGGACCAATGTGGCATTGAGCGCATGCTTTGGCCACCAATATTGTAAATGCGCCAATATTTTTAACTTCATTTTTAACAATGGTAGAGGTCATTTTCCTACCAGTTAGATTGTGTCTTGAACTAATTGGTGGCAAACACATATTTGGTGCAAGTCCTTGTACGTTTTGGAAAGTTTCCCTTTAACTTCTATAAGTAGATTCCTGGAGAAACTGGTTATGGTTTATGCCATACTCTTAAAGGATGCCAGAATAAATAGTTACATTGATAAATAAGCGAATATATTCATGAAGAGCTGAAGCAGAAAGAAAAAATAAAAATAAAAATAAGAATGGAGTGTTGTAAAAAAAAGGTGTGCTCTTGGCATTTATGGATAAGGTTGGACTGTTTCCACATTTCATTCGCTCAACATGTATGGAAAAACTTGTTTATTATATAGGATGGTTGAATTGGTGTCTCTGGAGTAGTACGTTAGGAAAAAATTGTTTAATTAGAAACTGTTGGAAGGGATGGTATTGTCTTCATCTGAAAGCTAAAAGAGATGGATGTGTCTTTTGGAACTTCACTATGAAAGAAACAAATAGCTACTGTTGTCATTCATTGTTTTTTGTATTATATTTTTTTTACTAGTAAAATCGTTTTATTTAAACTCTTTATTAATTTTTTCTTGCAGTTCAACAGGAAGACCACTTGCATGGAAATAGAATTCGATGAAGTGCGGCTTGAGTGAATTAAGGTTGTTGAGTGAATTGTGTTAGGATTCCATCCCCCGAAGTTAGGATTTGTGGGCGCCTACTCCAACCCACCTCAGCCGAATTCAGCCCACCATTGTTGAAGTTTGTGAAGATCGTTGGAGGATTGACGATTGAAGATTTGATTCTAATTGAAGATAGGATCGTTGGAGGATACGATCAGATTGGGCTGAGAATTGGATAAGATTTGGTTGATGCATTTGATCCATCTCATTGGAGCTTACAAAAAAACAGACTCTGCCATTGGAGAATGCAGAGTGAAAGGAAAGCAAGAGGAACGAACATAGCATTATTACTCTGTGGGTTGATCGATCAATTCGATCGGGATTTGAAGACATTGAGTTTTGGAAAGTTTTCCTTTAACTTCTATAAGTAGATTCCTGGTGAAACTGGCTATGCACCTGCCAACATGGTTTAGTAATCGTGAGTTTACGTGTATGGTTTATGCCATCCTCTTAAAGGATGCCAGAATAAATAGTTAAATTGATAAATAAGCGAATATATTCATGAAGAGCTGAAGCAGAAATAAAAAATAAAAATAAGAATGGAGTGTTGTAAAAAAAAGGTGTGCTCTTGGCATTTGTGGATAAGGTTGGACTGTTTCCACATTTCATTCCCTCAACATGGTGTCTCTGGAGTTGTACGTTAGGAAAAACTTGTTTAATTGGAAACTGTTTGAAGGGATGGTATTGTCTTCATCTGAAAGCTAAAAGAGATGGATGTGTTTTTTGGAACTTCACTATGAAAGAAACAAATAGCTACTATTGTCATTCATTATTTTTTGTATTATATTTCCGTTCTTTATGGACGTAGGCTATTAAGTCGAAATACGTAATTCTTCGTCTATTGTGTGTATAATTATTTGTCATGTGAAGTGAACGGTTCCAACTAAGTGGTATCAGAGCGTAGGTGATGTATCGGTGAGCTTCCGCAAACTTTAGTAAGCTTCGGTAGCTTTTGCACAAATAGAAAGTTGATCGGAATCAACTTTGAACTACACCCCGAGGAACGTCTCCTTGAGAGGAGAACACAAGATAAAAAAACAGTCGCCGGAATCCCCTCCACGCACCGTCACGCGCCGGCCAACCACCAACGAGTGGCGCCCACGCACAGGCACGCGCCCCACTCACCTTCTTCCCTGAGGATGAGTCAACTCGCTGAGTCCACTCAGCCATTCAAGAGCCAACTCGCGAGTCCACCCAGCCGCCGAGCCGAGCCGTGTGCCGAGCCAGTCGTCGTGAGCCGAGCCAGCTGTGAGCCGCGACTGCCGTTGACTGACGACGTCGCCATTGACCGTCCGCCACTGGTGTTGGCTGGCCGGATTCTGACGTTGACCGGCAAAGACTTTTTTTTTACCAGACGAGATTTTAGACCTCGGACGCGATGTTTTGACTGTTCTTTGCGAGATTTTGGTCCGAGATCGCGAGATATTGGTTTAAAGCAAAAGTTTTACCTATGTAGAAGAGGTATTAACTTTTTGGCTTTCATTTTACTCCAAAATTGTCTAAATATTGTGTCGTACAGTCGATATTTTGACCGTTTTTATGAGTTTTGTTCTCTTTCCTCATAAGACTCTTCTCGGATATTATTTCCACTGTAAAGAGTGAGTCTCATCTCCTAGACAAGTAGTTGAGATAGAAGACACTGTCCCAGGAGATATGATTAAGCTTTCGGCGTTGAACTTTGCTATATGAAAG
Organism: Aequorea victoria; assembly: GCA_032361285.1. Taxonomy (NCBI): domain Eukaryota; kingdom Metazoa; phylum Cnidaria; class Hydrozoa; order Leptothecata; family Aequoreidae; genus Aequorea; species Aequorea victoria. Next base: position 1,862 of record JAUTBS010069330.1, on the reverse strand, counting down.
CCGCGAATGGAGGATATTCTCTATTGCAAAGACTTGTACGATCCCCTGAAGAATGACGGTGTTAAGCCCACTGGAAAGACTGACGCCGACTGGACAAATATTAATTGAAAAGCTATTGGTCTTATCCAACAATTGATCGACCATAGTGTTTTTCATCATGTCGCTCAAGAGACGAGCATTTTTTGCCTCTGGAAGAAGTTAGAGGCCATGTACCAGTCAAAGACGACCCAGAACAAAGCCTTATTGATGAGGCAACTTGTCAACTGGAAGCTAAGGTCTGGCAGCTCTGTAGGCGAACACACCAGTGAGTTTCAAAACCTGGTGAACCAGCTTGTGACCGTGGAAATGATGCTTGATGATGAACTTCAAGCTCTATTGCTCCTCAGTTCCTTACTAGATAACTGTGAGACTTTAGTTGTATCTCTCAGCAATTCTACGAAAGGAAAGTTGACCATGAATATGGTCAAAGATGCTTTGTTCAACGAGAAATTCAGAAGAAAGCAGAGGTGAAAGAAGGTCTTGGGATGATGATAAATCCAAAGACAGCAGCATCCAGTTTAGATCCAGAGTCCAGTGTTATGGATGTGGTCGGGAGGGCCATATCAATAGATTCTATAGATTTTAGAAGGTGGGGCAAGGCCTCAATCAGCAGAATGCAGAAGATGCTAGGACATCAGCTACTGCATCAGAAATTTTAGTACACTCTATCAATGAAGAATGTCCCCATCGTGTAGATCACGGCACATAGTGGATCATTGATACAGCAACCTCTTACCATGTTACTTCCTAGAGAGGGTTCTTCAGTTCTTACAAAGCTGGAGACTTTGGTACTATTAGAATGGGCAACGGAAGTTATTCTAAGATCGTAGGAGTTGGGGTGATTACCATCGAGACGAGCGTCGGATGCCGAATGGTGCTGGGAGACGTGAAACATGTTCCTGATGTACATCTCAATTTATTGCCAAGAAGTGCTCTAGATCGCTTGAGATATAAGAATGTCTTCGAAAATTGTCGCTGAAAGCTGACTGAAGAAGCGTTAGTTGTAGCAAGATGGCAAGCGTGCTATATGCTTTTTAAGACTCAATTCAGGATCTGCTCAACCTATAAAACCCGGTAAAATTTTAAAAATTTTAAAACTAATTATTAAACCAAATAAAATAAATAAATAAATTATTTAAAATAACTAAATAATTAATAATGTAATTGTTTAAATAAAAAATTCTAAAAACTTTCAAATAATAGAATAGCCCAATTATGTTATGAGTAAAATTAAATAAGGAAGGATAAAACAAAAGAAAATTTAAAATAAAAGGATCCCCTGGCTGTGCAACAGCTGAAAGTTTGAAATTGAAAAGATAGAATCCAGGTAGGATTTGGTGGAGAAAAATCAGGGGATTGACCAGGTAATCCAAAACCTTTTGCTGGCTTCCTCATTTGAAATTTGGAAGATAGGATCTGTTGGAGAGATTTGTAGGATCCTATCACATCAAATCTGCTCCCTTTCCCTCTTAAATTTAATCCCTCCCTTGGCAGACTTCATTCCTCTCAAATCCTCGTTGCGCAGTTCTCTGAAACCACCCCTCTCTGCTCTCGGTTTCCCTCTGCCCAACAGAACTACGTGCACCACCATCACTGCCGTCACTACCAGGCTAGCAACCACCGGCGTGGCTGTTGCCACCACCCGGCATCGCAACAATCACCAGAATGGTCACCTTTAGGTGACTTTAGTTTAGTTGATTCTTCACCCTCTGTGCTTTATAAACAAAAAAATGTGTGTATATATATATATATCGCTAGATATAACCATGAGTTTTATCAAACAAGTAATGAAAGATTTAACCTTAATGTTTATAAACACATAT
>JAUTBS010069219.1:0-13345 GCA_032361285.1 Aequorea victoria | reverse complement strand
CCTATCTAAGGTCATCCTTTCAATAACAATTGGTATCACAGTCTCGTCTTTTTTTTTTACTTAACAGTCTAAGAGGATTCTGTGACAACCTCTGTTGGAACAACCCTTTTTGAGGGTCAATCCACAAATAGACCTCTATTGTTCAGTGGAACAAACTATAACTACTAGAAAGAAAAAATAAAAATGTACATACAAGCAGTAGATTATAAGCTATGAAAAATCACCGTGTATGGTCCTAAAAGACCTATCAAAGTGATTGAATGAATGACCATTTCAAAAGATGAATTAGAATGGAATGAAAATGATATTAAAGAAATGCAATGAAACTCTAGAGTAATGAATATTCTATATTGTGCTTTAGATTCTAATGAATTCAATAGAATATCTATATGTAAAACAGCAAAAAAAATATGGAATAAACTTGAAATTGGTCCTCTCATACTAGGGAAAGGTCCTCTCAATACTCTAACGCCCACACCGGATATGGACCGAACTGTCTCACGACGTTCTGAACCCATCCCACGTACCGCTTTAATGGGCGAACAATCCAACCCTTGGAACATACTACATCCCTAGGTGGCGAAGAGCCGACATTGAGGTGTCAAACCTTCCTATCGATGTGAGCTCTTGGGAAAGATCAACCTATTATCGTTATAGTAACTTTTATCTGTTCAGCAAGGGCCGTTCCACTTGGCACCGTCGGATCATTAAGGCCGACTTTCGTCCCTGCTCGACGGGTGGGTCTTGCTGTCAAGCTCCCTTCTACCTTTGCACTCGAAAGCCAATCTCTATTCGGCCCGAGAAAACCTTTGCACACCTCCATTACCTTTTGGGAGGGCTACAGACCATAGAAACTATCTACCTGAGACTGTCCCTTGGTCCGTAGGTCCTGACACAGGGTTAGTATGCTTGTGCATGAGTATGAATTATTCGAGATGCATAGTAATAAAAATATCTTTAGCATGTTTACTTGATTTACTAACATTATAAATTCTTTAAAATCTCCTGAAAAAATATATACTAATGTTGAAAATGTGAGAAAGAGGTCTTTACCAAAAGGTTGGGATGCAAAAGTCACATAAATTCAAGAAATAAAAGACCTCAATATACTCAGTCTTGATAAACTCATGGGATCATTCATGACACATGAGATTGTCATAAAATGAAGGTTGAAAGAAGAAGAATCAAAGGCAAAGAGAGGTATAACACTAAAATTTGTACAATAAGAGTCATCTGACAAAGAAGACTTAAGCGACTCCAATGATGAGAGTGAATATATAGCACTCCTTAGCTGAAAGTTTAACAAGTTTCTTAAAAGGATAAGAAATTTTAAAAGAAAACCTGTAAGAAGGATTTCAATAAGGGAGAATCAAGCAAAAGTGATATGATCAAAAAGGAACTCTGTATATGCTTCGAATGTAAGAAACTGGAGCATTTCAAGACAGATTGTCCTCTTCTAAAAAAAGATAAGTTCAAAAAATTTAGAAAAAGTGCAATGAAAGCCACATGGAATGACTCGGATGAGAGTCAAGAAGAATCAACGTCAAGCAATGAGGAGATTGTGAATCTCTGTCTCATGGAGAATGAAGAAGATGATAGTGATGATGAGGTAATCCCAAATCCAAATGATTATGATGAACTTTCAAAATGCTTTCAGTGAATTACATTATGAGTTCGAAAAGATTGAATTGAAAAATAGAACTCTTAAAAAGAAAATCACAAGTCTTTCAAAAGATAATGAAGAATTAAAATTTTTAAATAAAACATTAATTTCTGAAAAAGATAAGTCATCACATAATCATAAAATGACTCTTCTAGAAAAGGAAAATGAATTTTTGAAGTTAAAAGCAAATGATTTATTTGAAACTGTCACAAAATTTATAAAAAGTGAAAAAAATCTTAATAAATTTTTAGGACAACAAAGATGTGTTTACAATAAGGTCGACATAAGCTATGAAGAATCAAATAATTAAATTTTTTTAAAAGACCTAACAACTCATGAAATATTATGTTGTGAACATTGTAGTAAATTAGGTCATATTAAAAGAATTATAAAGATAATAATAAAATCTGAATCTCTAAAATCATGCATCATACAAAAACTAACAATGAAGGACCCAACAAAAAGTAGGTACAAAAAGAAATTGTATGATTGATTTTGTAGGTGTGCTTAAAGTCTACTACACACAAGGATAAGTGGTTTCTAGATAGTGGGTGCTCCCGACATATGACGGGCGATAAAAATAAGTTTATTTCAATCACATCACGGAATGGATGACACATAAGTTTTGGTGACAACTCCAAAAGTAAAATTATCAGAGTTGGTACCATTGGTAAGAATTCCTCCCTATCTATTGAAAATACCTTATTTGTAGATAGACTTAAACACAACTTGTTAAGTATTAGCCAATTATGTAATAAAAGATAAAAGGTAATTTTTGAAACTAATATATACAGAGTAGAAAATGTGCATGATAATAAAATCATATTTGTTGGTCATAGAAATGAAAATGCATACACAATTGACTTTAATGAAATTAAATCACAAAATGTAAAATGCGTAGCAGTCATTAATGAAACTACTTAGCTATGACATAGAAGACGACATGCTAGTATGGATCTAATTATAAAATTATCTAATAATGAACTAGTTAAGGACTTCCTAAAACTAAATATGTTAAAGATAAAATCTGTGATGCATGCCAATATGGAAAACAAATTAAAATATCCTTCAAGAAAAAGAACCATATCTCTACAACTAGACCTTTACAATTGTTACACATGGATTTATTTGGACCAACATCTAAAGCAAGCACGAGTGAAAAATATTTTACTTTTATAATTGCTGATGATTATTCTAGATATACATGGGTAATATTCTTTGCACACAAAGATGAAACACATTTACACTTTACTAAACTGTGTAAAAGGCTTCAAAACGAAAAAGGGGTGCATTATCAACAATATAAGAAGTGATAGAGGAAGAGAATTTGTCAATAAAGATTTTGAAAAATTCTGTGATGAAAATAGAATAGGACACAATTTCTCTGCACCGAGAACACCCAAACAAAATAGTGTAGTTAAAAGAAAGAATAGAAAACTATAAAAAATGGCTAGAATTATGCTAAATGAACACTATCTTACCAAATACTTTTGGGCTGAAGCCGTTAATACTGCATGCTATGTATCTAATAGGGTAATTATTAAATCAAAATTGAATAAAATACCATATGAAATATGGCATGGCAGAATACCTAATATTAGTTATTTTCATGTGTTTGGATGTAAATGCTTTATACTAAACACAAAAGATAATCTTAGAAAGTTTAATACTAAATTGGATGAGGGTATATTTTTAGGATATTCAACAATGAGTAAAGCATATAGATTATATATCAAGAGAACTCGAGTTGTTGAAGAATCTATGCATGTTATTTTTGAACAAACTAACATTCCTCTATCCGAAAAGAATATTGATGATGAATGTGTAGATTTGGGAGAAGAACCTGAAAAATAAAAGCTCAATGATGTAATCATTGACACCTCTCAATCAAACAAGGAGAATGAGGATGGAAAGCAAAATCAACCACAAATTGAGACAACTTATAGAAGGTTGATTAAAGACCACCCAAAAAATTAAATTATTGGTGAGCCAACCAAAGGGGTAACCACTCGCTCTCTTACTAGAGATATATGTAATAATTTGACATTTATATCTCAACTTGAACCTAAAGACTTTCAAGAAGCCGAACATGATGAATATTGGATAAATGCTATGCAAGAAGAATTAAACCAATTTAAAAGAAACAAAGTGTGAACCCTAGTTCCTAGACCTAGAGACAATATAATTATAGGAACAAAATAGATTTTTAGAAATAAGAAAGATGAAACGGGCAACATAGTTAGAAACAAAACTAGACTTGTAGCCCAAAGTTATAATTAAGAGGAAGGCATAAATTATGAAGAAACATATGCTCCTGTAAATAGATTAGAAGCCATTCTCCTGTTATTAGTATTTGCATGCCAAATAAACTTTATGTTATTCAAAATGGACGTCAAAAGTGCTTTATTAAATGGTTATATCAATGAAGAAGTATATGTAAACCAACCTCTTGGCTTTGAAGAACACAAACATCCTGATCATGTGTTAAAATTATCAAAAGCTTTATATGGGCTGAAACAAGCTCCTAGATCATGGTATGAAAGGTTAAGTGGATTCTTAACACAAAATGAGTTTTCTAGAGAAAAACTTGATTCTACACTTTTCATTAAACAAAAAGAAAAAGACATGTTCCTAGTACAAATCTATGTTGATGATATTATTTTTGGAGCTACTAATAAAAGCTTGTGCACATAATTTACTAAGACTATGCAGGAAGAATTTGAAATGAGCATGATTGGTGAGCTCAACTTATTTCTTGGGTTTCAAATCAAGCAAACAAAGGATGGAACCTTCATAAATCAGGCAAAATACACAAAAGAGTTATTAAAGAGGTTTGAAATGGAGGACGCAAATCCATGTAAAACTCCTATGGGCACATCAACAAAAATTGACAAGGACGAGAAAGGTAAATCAATTGGTAGCAAAAAGTATCGAGATATGATTGGTAGCCTTGTTTACTTAACTGCTAGTCATCCTGATCTCATGTTTAGTTTGTGCCTATGTGCTAGATAGCAATCTAGTCCAAAATAATCTCATCTAATTGCCGTAAAAATAATCCTTAGATATCTTGTAGGATCAATTAATCTAGGCTTATGGTATCCTATGAACACATCTCTTGAAATACTAAGTTATTCGGATGCTGAATTTGCAGGTTGTAGGTTAAATTGTAAAAGTACTAGTGGATCATGCCACTTCCTAAGAAATTCTTTAATTTCATGATTTTGTAAGAAATAAAATTTTGTAGCTACCTCAACCACCAAAGCCAAATATATAGCCGTAGGAAGTTGTTGCGCTCAAGTACTTTACATGAAACAATAATTGAAAGATTTTAATTTGAAATACCATAAAATTTTAATAAAATGTTATAAAACAAGTGCTATTAGTTTATCTAAGAATCCCATTCAACATTCAAGAACCAAGTACATAAAAATTAGACACCATTTAATTAGAGACCATGTGCAAAATGAAGATATTTTATTAGAATTTATAAGTACGGAACACCAACTAGCATATATATTCACCAAACCATTAAATGAAGAAAGGTTTAATTATATTAAAGGTGAATTAGGTATGTTAAACCCATGAAAAACACAACAATTTTTAAAAAATTCAAATGTGTTGTACATGGGTCGACTCACAACTGTGATGAGTCGACTTAGGCTGCTGGGTATTCCTAGCACTGGACAAGTTGGGTCAACTCACATTGGAGTATGAGTCGACTCAATAGACTTCATGTCTAAAGCGTTGAAATGGAGTTGGGTCGACTCACAAAAGATCATGAGTCGACTCACATAGACTTCTTGTCTAAACGTTGAAACGAAGATGGGTCGACTCATAGAAGATCATGAGTCGACTCAAATAGAATTTTTTCATCGAATCCTTAGAAGCTTATTTGGGTTTACTCAAATTAGCAATGAGTCGATTCAGAAGTTAGGTGTATAAACATAAACTCTGTTATGAGGGAGACCAATTGTTTAAAATTCAAACTCTTCTCTCTCTCTCTCTCTCTCTCGTGAGTCGATACAACGACGTCTCTCTCGCTCCTCTCGATTGACTGACATTACCTCTGAGAATCCATCTCTTCCATCTCTATCCGGTCATCGCGGCACACTACACCGAGAATCCCTCTTCTCCTAGCACAGAAAACCTAGATTCCGATAGTTTCCATCATCTCCACCTCTTTGCATCACCAAAATTGATTATTCATGGCTCCTTCCATTCCATCGAAGACATCCAAGAGAAGACAAAATGATCAAGGCGAAAGATTGGCTAGAAGGAAGAAGACCAAAAAGGGGAAAGCTCATACTTTGGCCAAAATCGTCTGTCTAACCCAAGAAGTCCAAGATAAGTATGTAAAATCCTTCAAATCTAGACAAGTCCCTCATGGACGGAGCATTGATTTTCAGTTCTTTGACACAACTAAAATGCACTTTAGGGCCTGGTTCACAGATATGGGTTGGTATAATTTTATCACCATTAAAGAATATGTGTACCCAGATTTATGCTGAATTGCCTACGCTCATATGAATGTAATAATGGGTAGTGAAGGGCTTTTTGTGAGTAGTTGGGTAAGGAGAAAAGACCTTGTGTTTGGGGACTATATAGTCAACAAACTTATTAATGCCCCAAATGGCACTCACCTGTTGGATTGCACCAAACAAAGACACAATTACCCTAAGATTTCGCTTCAGGAATTTATTTCCATGATCACTGGGGAGGATGACAGAAACCCAAATAAACCTTTTGATGCCAACCTCTTGCTCCCAGAATACAGACTGCTCCATCATATGGTAAACCATATGATTCTGCCCCAAGGAGGAAAGTTTGGAGATGTCACCTTTATACAACTGATGGTGATGTGGTGCATCATCCAAAAAGAACCAGTAGACCTTGGCCACCTTATTATATATGATATGTGGAAAGCTGTCCAAACTAAGAAAAAACATCCTACCACATGGCATGCTTTTAACCAAGATCTTTAGATACTTTAAAGTTAACCTAAAGACACTCTGTCCATACCCTTCTATCATACCCACACCTACAACAAGTCCACCCTAAAAAGGATGCGACTGGTTGAGATTGACAGGCACTGGATCAAACAAGAGGCTACACAACAACCAAATCCACCCCAAGACCCAAACCAACAAGCCATTATACCCTCTCCTCTTTCCACAAATCTACCACAAGACCAACCATCTAGAGATCTACCACAAGACACACCTTCTTTCCAAGAACCACACTTAAATCAACCATCCACTTCAGCTCCACTTTCCAACTCATCTCATTTCAGCATCCCTCATTTTGATTTTGGGGAGATGAAAGCTTAAATGAAGCTTCTTTTAGATATCAACCTAGCCTCCAACCAAGAAATAAAGAAACTTCATGAAAGACTAAATCTCTATGAGGCTCACATTGAGAAATCCCAAGAGCAGCAGACTCATATGGTGAGTGAACAGCTTTGTTTGAACCTAATTCTGACTGATCTGAACGAAAGAATAGATGGTGCTTGCATAGCAGGCAATGACATCGGTCAGTATATGAAGAAAAGTATGAAGGACATTTTGATTGTTAGCAACCTCTTGATCAATAGCGTACGCTATGAGTATGATTGAGGCATTAAGGGTAAAATCAATAAAGTTCTTCAAAAAATCCAAGAATTCATGGAATGGGTAGAAATTCATTTAGAAACCCCCACTGAGAAAGCTGAGCATGAGCGTCGAGCAAATATCAACAAGGAAGTTGCTTCAGCAAGGAAAATTCACATTGAAGAAATTTATGCTCAACAGTTCAAAGAAGCCACCACCATAGAAAAATAGAAAGTATTTGGGATAGGAAAGGAAAAGATGATTGGGAAAGAAAAGAAGAAAAGAAAATATTCACTCTTCGACGCTTTGAAAGACATGGAGAAAAATGACAACATTGTCTACAAATGGAAGACAAAACAAAAAGGTAAAATTGACACCGAACATAAAGCCAAATGGAGACGCCAAATGGACGACGAGTTCTTTTGATTTCTTTCCTATCCCTACTCTTGTTTTTCACTCTTTAATTGGGCTGTTCCCTCACGAACATACATTTTTTTGTAATATGATACAATCTTTTTTTGGTATCAATTTCTATATAATGTCTTGTTGATATATATGATGTTTCCTTATCCTCTTTATAAGATGTATGTATATTTTCACTTTTTACGATGACAAAGGGGGAGAAAACAAAGAACAAAAGACTGAACTAGATTGATATTTTGAGATGATAAAGGGGAAGAAAGAGAAGAAAAATAGACTTAAACTTGAAACTTGAAAAATCGACTTAACTTGTAAAAGATAAAGGAAGAAACACAACAACAGACTTAACTAGATTAAGTCTTGTAGTATTTAACAAAGGGGGAGAAAAAGAAGAAAAACATAACAAACCTAAATAAGCCTTAGCCTTCTCGTTGTGAAAATAAAGAAAAACAGATTCTTAAAAACAAATGCTTAGCTTACAATGTGTTTGTTTAAAGAAATAGAAAATCATATTCAATCATGCTTATTGTTGAATGATTATTGTTTATTGATATGACGATTATTATGACTTATTGTTTTTAAGATCATTATGTTTGAATGAATGGATGAATATACGATTGAAATATTTTTTGAAAATTCCTTTAAACATGAAGTACCTCTTTAGGGGGAGCGTTTTTAAAACATATATTCCATTTCAAAGAGTTTTTTCTAAATATTTTTGTCATCATAAAAAACGGGGAGATTGTTAGCCCCAAGGTTTAATAAATCGTTTATTGATTTTAATGATAACAAACAAAGATTTGAAAAAATTAAAAAGGGGAGTTTTGATAGCCACAAGTTTTAAATAAATCATGTAAATAATTTAAATAATATCAAACAAAGCATTGATAAGTTAAAATGATTATTTAATGGTTAACACCCATAATTGGGATTGACCTTGTATTTAACAATATTTGAAATTATTTAAGGTGTTAAAATGGTTATAAAAATTATTAAAATATTTCCCAAACAAAGCACTATCACAAAATCAAGATAGGAATTTTTCAGTGATTTTCAAGAATTTGAGTCGACCCAAATCAAGTCATGAGTCGACGCAAAATACACTGCTCTCGATATCTCCTGCAAAACTTTCTCAGACGCGACCATGAGTCAACCCAAAGTATGCAACTCTCTGGATCTACTCACTGCAGAGACTGTGAGTCAACCCACATTCAGCGTGAGTCGACCCAAGCCTGTGTTAAAGCATTTGAGCTGAGATGCTTCAGCCCACGCATCGACTCAACACCAAAGACAACATCATGAGTCGACCCAAGAGACCTCATGAGTCAATCCAACATGCTCATCACTCAGTACATTCATAGAAACAAAGTGTGAGTTGACCAAAGGCAAACGTGAGTAGACCCAAAATAAGCATGAGCTGACACAAAACAACCAAAGTCGACCCAACAGTTCAAAGTAAAGGCAGAGATTTTTTTGAGTCGACCCAACCTCACTGTGAGTCGACCCACTGATGAAGGCTTGCTAAGAAACTGAGGCCACCTCACTCTGAGTTGACCCAAGCAATATCATGAGTCGACCCACGGCCGAAGAATTCTATCCTAAGGAATTTGAGTTGACCTAAATGCGCAATTTTAGTAAAATTATTACGCAAATTACATCAAATCTCGGCGGTATCTTAGAGCATTAAATGCCAAAATTTGATCTGCAACGACTATATTTAAACTCAAATCTTTATGAGGACTAGAATTTCAAATCAATCCAAAGAAGATATGGAAAATCATTGACAAATGAGCTACAGATCGCAAGAATCATTCCTGAGTATCAAGAACATTAAATGCCAAGATTTGAACAGATACACTGGAGCTCAGATCCATATAAAGATATGATTATCAATCTTTTAAAGAAGAAATCAATTAGACAAGATTAGAGAGAGAGAAAGGAAAACAGAAAAGAAAATGAAAAGAAAAAAAATCTGAACATCAATCACTCAAGATCAAAATCAAATTCTATCATCTACTATTCAGAAAAGCCGTAGCAGCTACTGTTCATCATCTTGCTCCTGGGTTTTCTTCTATGAGTTACCTATGAGTTACAGTGCAAAAATCTACTCTTCTCAGAGAGTATTTTTATCATTGTTTGTGAAACAAAATACTATCAAAATTATTGTAAAAGTAAGGATAAGTCACCCTTTACTATTCTTTGTGTGTGGTATAGCACAAAAAAGAAAGATCACAACTGTTAGAAGTCTGGAGGCTTTGGAATGTAGCTTGGTGAGTCTTTAAAAAAGGCTAAAAATAAAGATCACAAGTGCTAAAAGCCTAGAGGCTTTGGAACGCAGTTGCTGAGTCTCTTGTAAGAAGCTGAAGCAAAAATCACAAGTGCTAGATGCTTGGTGACTTTGGAACGCAGCTTGATGATTCTTTGTAAAAGGTTTGAAGCACACCCATAAGTTTTCTCAAATAGTGAGAAATCTCAAGGAAAGCTTAAGAAGTGGACATAGGATGAGATAACCGAACCACTATAAAAATGACGGTGCCATTTCTCTCTCTCTCTCTCTATCTCTTTCTCTTCATACTATCTATTTGTGATTATATATATATTGCTTGCTCACCTTATACTATTTAAATAGTTTTTAAACAAAAAGAATATTTAAAAAACCCTATTCATCCCTCCTCTAGGGTCATTATTTGAATATAACTCTCACCCTTATTCAAATAAAAAATAAGGTAAGAACATGGAAGAACACATAAAAAGGATCTTAAATGTAAGAAAGAGAAACTTTCTTGATTTGAGATCATAATGAAGTAATAAGTTGAGACCTATGGAGAATTTAATAAAAATAGCTAACATAACATATAGAGTGATCTTAAATTGGATAAAAATAATTATTGCATGGGTAAGAGGGTAGAAAAAAAAAAGTAAGAAACCTCGTGAAAAGGACAAAATAGTAGCTAAAAACTCTGTCTAAGAATTTTTGTGCTAGCCAAATAGAGCCTAAATGAAAATTTATTTTTACAGAGCTACTTTAGTATGTAATTAACATGTGTGATTTTTCATTCGACCAAAAAATGTATTTTAGAACTTCTATGCTATTTTTGAACATTCTGCTTCGAAATTGCAGAAGAACAGTCCACTTTGAAAAAATTTAGTAAATTCTAAAAACATTCCTTAGAGATGATCCATATATAGAACAAAAGGTATAAGGGTCTAGTTTCACCCACAAATGATAAACCTCACTTTCATCCGACGGAGTTTGAGAAAATGAGAGTATCCCAAATAGTGACGTTTTTGGACAGATTCTGCCATAAGATTTTCTAGAGCCCACTCTGTTGAGATTTGGCTCTTGGGTTTTTCATGAAAAATGTAGATAATATCATATTCTAAACCCTTCAGTTTTTATAAAATTTTTAGAGAAGGTTTAATATTTTAAAATGAATTTCAAACTTGTGGGATAAAATCTGGAAATGCTAAAAATATGATTCAAGAAGGCTTCAAGCAAATCTAGCTACCTAAACACAAGTTAGGGATCTTGGAGACCATGAGGGTACCAAGAATGATTAAAAATAATATACTTAAGAAGAAAAATATCTTACTTACATACCCACACAAGCATGCACATGTCACCTTAGTTCACATAGTAAAGTTTCTATCCTATTTATGTGTTAGAAATCAAAGGTCTGCGGTGAACCGGAGGGCATGGATCAAGGAGGAGCACTTGTTTCTGAGGTGGATTTTCTTATCACTAGCTTGGTATTATAAATGTGTGAATGGTTAAATTACTTATGCTTTTATGATATATGATTTGAGAAAATGATTGGTAATTTTACATGTGAAGAAAACTATGTTTGCGAACTCGTATTTTATGAATTAATTTATGAGCATATGTTTTGGAATATAATGGAAGTTGGATGTTTAATGAAAGAACATAATATGGTTGCTATGATAGACTTGTTTTTACACGGTGAGTGTCATGTGGTGGGTATATTACACACCTGATAAAGTGATGGTATACACCATGGTATAATTTAAGGAATATATCGCACACCTGATAATGCGTGAATATATGTCCTAGTGTAATGATATTTGATGTGTTAGCTCTACCACTGAGCATTATTAAGTGGCCCGACGAATACTCCTTAGTCCTGTCCACTGAGTAGGCAGGATATTCGAGGACTCAGTACTGCAACAACTCCTAATTGGGAGATTAATGCAACCCTTGGCTATATAAAATGGCTTGTTTGATAAAAATTATGGAATATCTCTTTAAAAGATATATGATGTTTGGAAAACCCTATCTCACGAGGTGATTTTTGGAAAGATGAACTTGGAATCTTTTGTGACAAAAGTTTCGCCTTGCAAAATATTATCCTATTTTTAAAGTGATGAACTGTTTTAATAATGCTATTACTAGTGATTGGTGAGCATTTGGATTTGTAGCTCACCCCATACAAATTGATCTTTTGGCAGGTTTTGGCGTCATGGTTGTGTCTGGTTTGGTCCACTGTAGTCTTAGGCTCATGGAAAGGTTTCAGAAGTTAGGGTCTGAAATTCTTTTTGTTTTTCCTCTTTGGCTTGTAATTAAAGAAACGATATTGATGAGACTTTAAGTCCTCCTATGTAATATTTGTATGTTATAATGGGCCCATGTGTGAAGTCCTGATAGAACGTATAAAGAAAGTTATGCTCAGATAGTATGGATGTTAATAAGTATGTTGGGTTTTGCACCCTTCCTTAGGTCCTGTGCTCGGTGCTCGGGGCGGGGCATGACAACTTGGTATCAGAGCCTAGGTTTAGCCATTTTTAGGAATGTTGCGTCTAGAGGACATAGTGTACCGGCATGTAGCCATTTGTGTCATGAGTCACGTAGAATGGTAGATGGGACTCTTATTGAATCTTGAATGCGTGTTACAAGTTGGCCTTGGGAAGATAACCCAAGTGGTTAATTCTATGAGATGACGTACACGTAAAACGTTAAATGAATCCGTTAAGTTATGATTGCGTGAATCATAACATGTAGATTAATGATGTGTTTCGGTTATGTTTTAGAAAATGAACGGAGAAGGAGAATCGTACGGTTCAGTTCATGCAGAGGAGGAACATCACGAGAAACAAGGGGAACCTGGAGTTCAACTAGAACTTCAAATTCAGAATGACCCGATTATAAGGCGAATGTTCGAAGCTATGACCCACATGATGGAGCAACAAGCGCAATATTATGGAAGACCACCTGTAGTACCAGTTGGGACGAACAACACGATCTACGTTCAACTCAAGAAGTTTGACCTTTCTTCGTTCAACGGGAGCTCTAGCGAGGTGGAAGTTGAAAGCTGTATCAAGAGGATTGAACAACTTTTTAACCTCATGACGGTGACGGACCGAAAAAGGTTCTACTGGCAACCTTCATGTTGGTTGAGGAGGTACACCAATGGTGGGAAGCAATTTCAAGACTACTAACTCTAAGAAAATTTATGGAAGAATTTCTTCCAAAGTCACATCAACTCATTTTCTCATTTCTCCTTTTTTTCTTTTTCTTTTATTCCAAAATTATGTCACATCACTCTCCCTCTCCTAGGGAGAGTTTTGGTCCAGCCATTTATATATATATATATATATAATCTATTTTTATTTTATTTCATAATTATGGAAGACTAAAAGGATTTTGGGCTCAAAGTTGACT
>JAUTBS010069108.1:0-13346 GCA_032361285.1 Aequorea victoria | reverse complement strand
CGGACTCCCACCGCTCGAGCCAACACTATGCCGAGGCTTCTGCTTTTGCATCTGTGCTCTCTGCCACTTCACCGCTCAAGCGGTCCTCCCACCGCTCGAGCCGTCCTCTGCCAGCGCCCCATTCACTCTGTAATGAGCCACAAGTCCAACAATCCACTATTATAGAAGAAAAAGAATGGAAGGATAAAGCACAACTACTCAAGGGCGTATTTATGTTATTACACATGAGTAGGCGGAAGCCGAACCCCCTGTGGTGT
This sequence comes from Aequorea victoria, assembly GCA_032361285.1. NCBI lineage: Eukaryota > Metazoa > Cnidaria > Hydrozoa > Leptothecata > Aequoreidae > Aequorea > Aequorea victoria. The sequence goes on along the minus strand of JAUTBS010069108.1, from coordinate 13,089 downwards.
GAAGTATAAAAATAGTTGATTGTTTCGAATAAGGATAGGTTAAAAATAAAGCGGATTAGTCGCGTTAGTGGAGAATGGGCTATGAATAGTTGATAAGTAGTTAGAATAAATGAGTTGTATTGATAAATGACTCTAATAATTTTTTTTTGTTGAACCATGAGAACCGTGATCATGATAATTAGTTATCTTAAAGAAAATAATTTGTAAACGTATAATTTGAGTGCGCAGCAAAGTATGGCAGTGTAAATCCACAGTTGTATCCTCAAAGATTAGTGCATTATAATTTTGCTGACGAAATTCTTTTAATAAGGGGAGAATGCAAAACCCGGTAAAATTTAAATTTTTTAAAAAACTAATTATTAAATTCAATAATTCAATTAATTAATTAATTAATTAATAATCTAATTAAATAAAAACATAATTAACTAAAGCAATTCCCGAAATGTTAATTAATTAACAACTTATTTAAACTTTAATTGAATTATCTTGTTATTAATTAAATGAATTAAATAAAGAAAGAAGAAATAAAAATAAGGAATAAAGAAAAGAAGATGGAATTTTGGACTGGCAGCTGTGTATTTCTATTTGTTGGAAAGTTTGAATATGGAATGGGTCAGTGTGGGGATCCCACCCTCTATCTCTTTCATTCTTTTCTCCTCTGTCCCTCACTCAAAACAATGAGTGTATGCAGAACGAACCACGAGGAGAGAAAGAAAAGAGGGGTTTTCCCTCAAATGTGCGTCTGTGTTGAAGACTGCACGATTTTTAGAGTCGCCACTTGGTTTTTGGATAAATCAAGAAACCAAAAAACTTTCAAGGCAAACTAGTCCGTCCTTAACTGAGTAAATGGTTCCGGAGCTAGGGTACGAAAGGGGAAGGTGTTAGGCACCCCTCTTGCCCGATCTGAAGATCGGCCTCTACTTAACCGTTTCGTTTGTTTTTGTCTTAAATTTATCAAAAATAACATATACAAAAATGGTGTTGAAAAGAGAACATTACAAAAGCAAACATGGAATTAAAACCTAACCTAAACTAAGGCTTTCTATGCATACTTGCACTTAAGGCATGTCAAGTGGAGAGATGGCAGTATATCAATGCAGGCATGCATATAGGACATACTGTTAAAGCATAAAAAATAGGAATTGCTACCGGAAAGTCACTGGTTTTTAATAGAGGTGGCGTGCGCCACAACTTACCTGGTGCGCACCACCCTGAGTGGGCGTGTGCCACTTTGGGGTCCTCAAGAGATGGCGCGCGTCACTATGGTTCAGTGAGCCCGTCATCCATAGGCCTGAAAGGGGCTACTATTTTTGGAAAATAGTGTGTTTGTGTGCAAATGTTTTTTTTATAACAAAAAGAAAAAATACACATAATAGATGGGATTTTACTACAAAACATAATAGATTGAAAAATATGAAGAAAATACCAACAGAAAGGCTACTGGAAACTACTAGTCTAGAAATAGAGGTGGCGCCCGCCACCTCATAACCTGGCGCGCGCCACTAGGACATGACGTGCGCCACTTTGGGACCCCGGGAGATGGCGCGCGTCACTATGGATCAATGAGCTCAACACCGGGAGGTCCCAAAGAAGCTATTTTTTTAGGAAAGCAATGTGCTCGGGTGTATGTGTTTTTATAAAATAAAGAAAAAAAGGAATAGAAAATTTACATACGATTCTAAAAATTTAAGAAAAAGACTACAAGATAGAAAACAAGCTAAAATGTAATTCTAGTATTGAAAATATGCTTGGATGAGCAAAATAAGAAATAAGGAGAAAGAAACCAGGGAGAACGAGGCCAACGGCCTCTTCTCCCCTTTTTTTTACCGATTAGAAAGAAGTTTTGGGGAAAGAAATGAAAAATGAATAAAAAAGGAAGGCCTACTGTATATCCCGTGAGCTACATAAAGTTTCAAGCAATATCCATGGCTCGGCTTCTTCCTCACATACTGCACGCCTCCGGGAGTCCTTTCACGCGGTCTTTGAGCATTCCAAGTCCTTTCCAAAGTAAAGGTTTTTGAAGTCTTCGGTAGTTCAAAGTGAACTTTTGGGGATTAGCTTATGCTTAGTTTAGTTAATTGGGTCGGGGGTTCAGATTATATGCTGATTTGGAGTGAATTCTGCAGAGATTCGACGCTCTAAGAACTCTCTTATTTGGCTTGGTGGGGGTCCGATTTATAGAGATTTCGGGCAAGGAGATGACTTGGTGCCGAAGTCTTCTCTCAAGTGGCGTGCGCCACGTGGGAGGTGGCGTGCTCCACTTTGAGGTGGTGCGGCACCAGCTTGAAAGCGGTTTAGGGGTTCTGACATGATTTGGCCAGGGGTTTGAAAAGTATATGACGCGACGCTAGCAATTGAGTTTTGAAGTGGTGTGCGATATTTTGAAGGAAGTTACGTGCGCCACTTAGAGGTGGCGCCGCGCTAGGTGTTGCACCGAGGGGTGTTTTTGGTATTTTTTGAGTGTTTTGGATTGTATCGGGGTGTTTTGGGTTGCTTTACAAGTTCTCTTTGAACTCTTGGACTCGTGCGGAGGCTCCTTCGAACGCGACTAATATACCTTTCATCATTAGAAAGCCAAGAGGGAACTGGCCGATGTTCGGTTTAGTTAAAAATGGGGTGTTTATAGTTATCCCTCTTTGACAAAACTCTCATCGTAAAGCATGGATGAGTGAATGCCAAAGAATCATAGACATTTCATTTTGATTAAATCGTTCATCAGGAAAAACAAAACAAAAACAAAAACAGAAAGCAAAACAAACAAACATCCTTTTATAGTCATGTCAGACTGCGAGCAACAGTTTATAGTCGTGCCGGACTGCGAGCATCAGTTTCTAGTCGTACCGAACTACGAGCATCAGTTTCTAGTCGTGCCAAACTGCGAGCATCAATTTATAGTCTTGTCGAACTGCAATTGTATCGTTTTGATTTGCGCGGGATCAAAGGTACTCAGTTTAAGGCAATGAGATGGACCGGTTTATCCAATTTTGGATCATGGGATGGATCCAAAAGCCCCAAGTTTTAGGTCATGATACGGACCCAAATCACTCAGTTTAAGGTCGTGAGATGGACCCTTTTTAGAAACTCGGGGTATGAAAGATGAAGCTCAGTACGCAAAAAGATTGAACAATCGAGAAGGATTCCTAAGAGTTTCTAAGGATATCAGAGATGGACTCCAAATTCGAATTTTGAGTTTTGAAACCAAAAGGAGTGATGAAATAGGAAGAGGACACGTGGCGTGGCGCCACGTGTATAGAGCGTGTGGGAAGCCACATGGAGCGGCACTGCATGGAGAGGTACCACATGGTGCAGCACGAGGTCGGTTGGTCTGACCAGGTGCGCGAGGGGACAAGGTTGCATGACACTACTTTGTGGACAGTGAGGTGGCGCGGTGCCAGGTGCAAAGGAGGGAAGTGGCGCGCGCCAGGTAGGTGAAGGGTCGTGCGTCTTCCTTTAAGTATGGTCACGGCTCATTTGAGTCGCACGCGATCTCTCAAGCTCTCTCTCTCTAGCTCTCAACTCTCTCTCTACTCTCGACTTTCTTTTTCTCTATAGCAAATAAGGCCTTAAGGCCTAAAGAAAATTGATTATTAAATCCAAACAAGGCATTAGAAATCTTGGAGCCCAAGTTTTGGTTGGATTTGAATAAAATTGGAAGAAAAAGAATTCAATGGAAAGTTGAATGGAAACTAAATGAAGGGTAGTATGGACTTTTAACCCCAAATCTTTGCCTATAAATAGGAGATATTTTCAAACACTTTAAAACATTTTCTCAACCTCTCCCTCTCTCTAAGATTTCGTGAAAGACCAGAGGAGAAAGAGAATAAAAGGAAAAAAAGAAGAAAGAATAAGAAGAAGAAGAAGAAGAAGAAGAATGAAGAAGAAAGAAGAAGGAAGAAGAAGAAGAAGAAGGAGAGGAACATTAAAGCTAAGTCCTATCTTCATACACCAAGAAAAAATCAAGTAAGAGACATTCTAAGCTCTTATTTTCTATCATCATCTTCATATCTTCATACCTTTATAAGATAAAAGAATGATGGACAAAATTGACAAGAATGAAGATAGACCATGGAACCAAAGATAGAAAGTTAAAACCATGTTCTAGGGATGTTTTAAAAGGACCAAAGATGAAGACCAAATAATATAAAAAATAATTAAGAACCTTTTTATGAGAATATTATGTTGTTGAGGTATGTTTGGACATACCTTGGATGTGTCAAAATAGAGAAATTGTTGGATGTATATTTTTGTGAAGAAGTCATAAAAACAGAGTGGTCTTTAAGTCATTTCAGATATTTTCGTGGGACCCAAACAAAATCTATATAAAAAACTATTTATAATAGAGACTCTTTAGTATGTCTTGAGCATGTGTGATTTTTGGTTTGACTCAAATGTATTTTTGAACCAATTTTCCATTTTTAAGGTTTCTACGACAGAGAGGCAAAATATCAGTTCACTTTGAACCTTTGTATCTTGCTCTATGAAAATTCCCTTGAGATGATCCACATATCCAGAGAAATGTCTATGAGTCTAGTCTCACTCCCTCTTTATAGAAGTTGATTTCATTAAGTATATTTCGAGATATGTTGATTATACCAAACAGACCCCTTTGTCGACAGATTCTATTGTGGTACTTTTTGGATGCCTTTTCGTTCACAGCCAGCTCCCGGTTCCTTCATGAAACATGTATATAATATCTACATATAGCTCTCTGTAAATTTTCACAATTTTCCAGTGAGGTTTGGTATTTTTAAAGTATTTTACACCTCTATGGTAGAATCTGGAAATGCTGAGAAAGATAGTTTAAGGAAGCTTTGAACAAACCTAAGTACCTAAGCCTATGTGAGGGACATTGGGGACTATGAGGGTACCAAGAGTGATTAAGTATGATATAATTAAGGATAAAAATACCCCACTTGCATACCCACACAAGCATGCACGTGTCGCTTTAGTCGCGTAGTTAAGTTGCTATCCGATCTATGTATTAGGAACCAGAGTTTCGGAGTGAACTGGAGGGCGTGGCTCAAGGAGGAGCACTCATTTATGAGGTGAGACTTGTAATCTTTTATGAAGAAAGTATATTTTGTGAAAAGTTACCTTGCTTTCAAAGTGATGAAATATTTTCTTCCATTGTGTCATTTATAATGCTATTGCTAGTGATTGGTGAGCACATGGATTATAGCTCACCCCACACAGATTGATGTTTTTGGTAGGTTTTGACATCAGGGCTATGTTCGGTGTGGTCCACTGTAGTCTTAGGCTTTTAGAGAAGGTTGTAGGAAGTTGGTTTTGGGAACACCTTATGTTTTTCCTATTTGGAATGTAATTAATGAGATGATGTTGATGAGGCTGTGAGTCCTCTTGTGTAAATTTATGGATGCTATGTTGGGCCCAAGGATGAAGTCTTGATTCTATATTAAAAGAAAAAAAATTATTCTCAAGATATTGTGTATGTTGTTAAGTACGATGGGTTGGGTACCCATCCTCAAGTTTTGTGCCCGGTGCTCGGGGCGGGTCTTGACACCCTTCATCGATCCATGGTTCTGGAAATCCACAGAACGGAAAAGTCTCACATTCCTTCACATACTGCCCATTTGGTGGCCCATAGGCTGGCAGTAGAGCCAGGTATTCTATTTCGATGCTCTTGGCCCATGCCTTCCTCTATGCTTCCAACCTTTCTTTAACAAAGTCCTATTTTGTGGGCTTGTATCCCAGACCAAATGTATATCGGTTACCCTGAACACAGACTGGTTCAGTTCTACCTTGTTGACTTTTTCCAAGCCATAGGCCTGGGAAATACGATATTTTTCCCATCATCATGACTGCCTGAGGTTTCAGGTACAACTGCTCTCCATTAATCAGAGTCTGGATAATTCATCAAATTTGAAACCACTCAGGGTGAGATCCTCCTCCTCATGTTATATCTTGAGCAAGGGGGTGCCATCAGTGGCAGTAGCCTGGATGCTGGATTCACCAAATATAGTCAAAATAGCTCCATCCCTTATCATTTAAACCTTCTGCTGGAGGGTGGATGGAACAGCTTATACCTCGGGGTCATGCAACCACGATCGTTCTAACAATAGATTGAAGGAGGCTGGCACATCCAGAACGTGAAACTGGTTCTCACTGTCAATGGATCCTATGGTAACAGCAAACTTGACTACCCCTAGTACATTTTTGGGGGTATTGTCATATGCTCGTAGTGCTTGAGTAGTTGGAGTAAAGTCCTGCTCTCTTAAACCGAGGCAGTGCATTGTTCTGAGTGGGAAGACATTCAGTGCTGACCCATTGTTAATTAAAACCATAGGTACCCATTTTTCCAGGCACTTTGCTAATATATGGAGGTGCTTATTATGTAGATGTCCTTCAGCTGGCAGATCTTTATCGGAGAAAGAAATGACGTTCTTCAGCCTAATAGGAGCAAGCATTCCCACCAGTTGTTCACGAGTGGTATCTATAGAGATGTTGGCTTTACTCAATGCCCTCAGCACGGCTTGCCTATGTTTATGGGATGCCATCAGTAGCCCCCATATACTTATGTTTGCCTGGATCTTCTTGAGCTACTTCAGTACAACATTATCTTCCTCTCTGGCCTCTGCTGCGGGTTGACTAACTTCACCTCTCTCTAAGTTGGCAAGTTTAAAGTGTCTTTCACTCCTGCTCAAATGCTCAATCTCTTCTTTGGGGATCCATAGACTGTCCCAGTGATCGGTGGTAGGGTTTACTTCGGACAAGTCTAGTCCTTTTAATCCCCATAGATCGTTCTCTGTCACTTTCTCAGTTTCTATATTGGTTGTTGGGTGGTCTGTGCCATCCTCTGACTTTTCCTCCGGGGGTGGGCTTTGTTCCTTCTTTGCTTCCTGGTGGTTGATCTCCTCTACTGCCCACATCCCATCATATTTTCAACTGTCATCAGGCTTCGAGTAGTCCCAGATATCGTCATCAAGAATGAAAAGGTCTAGGATGCCTTCTTCTTCTTTAGATGGGATATCTAGGTCAGCCTTTTGTTTTCCAATACTCCTGGTCCTGTTCTGCGCAATGCAGATATCATTGAGCCCGATGCGTATTATTTTCTCGATTCCCTTCCTGGCTTTGTCTTCTTTCTCTGTATCTCCCGGCATATGTGGACTTCAGCTTTTCTCAGCCGTGGTTTGAATTCGTCGATCAGACTCATTCCCGGGTTCTGATCCCTAGTCATTTTTGGTCTTTGTTTTTGCCTCTATTTCTGACTCTAGTCTTATTCCTGCTATTGCTACTGTTTCTATTTTTGTTTTGTCTATTTCTGCTTCTGTTATGGCCTCTGTTTCTGCCTCCACTTCCATCCCAGGTCCTATTCCTGTATTTCCTATGTTCCCCTCTGATTCCTCTTTTGGTTTGCTTATGTCTATCGGTTCTACACTGCTGTCTGGTAGGGTTCCAGAAGTAGAGAGATTGTCATCATCGAGGTTATCCCACTCCTTATTTTTGCTAAAATCGTCATCCGTGCATACCTCCTCTGATTCATCTGACGACATCCATTCATCAAAGCCCACATCTATGTTAGGGTCAAAGAAGGCAAACTTCACGTGCACCTCGTCATTGGCTGCCATGTTGTCCCATTCTTCCAACAACTCCTCTGCATCTTCCAGCTCTACCAAGTCGTTCTCCTCGACATACAGAGTTTCCTCTGTAACTAAAGAACACAAAAAGTTTCCTTCCGGGAGAGGTGGACTTGGTCTGACGCACCCTTCTGGGCAGATGTAGATGCTGGGATCATTGCAGGGCGAGATCGTGTGTATATGTGTTATATTATGAGGGGGTGAGTTCATATGATTCGACAGGGAATTAGTAGTAACATTAGGCTTAGGCACCATCAGAGGTGAGATCACCTTGTTATCAATCAAATCCTGAATTTTGTGCTGAAGCCTCATACAGTACTGGATGGCATGTCCGGGCATCTGATGGTACCCACAGTACATTGTAGGATTGAAGTTAACAGAAGGTGGGCTTGGAATAGGTGTTGGTTCAAGGGGGATCAAATGCCCTTTTTTCAATAACAATCTCGGGAATAACACGGAGAGTGGAACACTAAGTTCATTGAAGACTCTCCGGACTTGGGGAAATGCAGATGGTGGCCTGAACGACCTTGACTGCGGGTGAAAGGAGTGCGGGTTGAAAGGTCGAAGGTTAAACGGTTGAGGGTTGAATGTTGAGGGTTGAGAAGGTTTACATCCGCGGCCCCTGACATGTTATGATTTGGCGGGCTCAAACCAGCCTAGTTTTTAGGGTAGCTACTTTAACCTGGATAATTCTACCCCTAATAGTCTTATCCCTAATAAGGCTTCTGAGCTCTTTGCTGACTTGTCCCGGTTTAGCCTTGACTTCTGTCCTTTTAATTTCACCTGACTGGAGGGCATCCTCGATCTGGATTCCTGCATCACATAACAGCTCAAAAGTCATGAGTGGTTGGGTGATGAGGTACTTTATAAACTAAGGCTGCAAGTTTTTCACTACCATCCGGACCTATTCCTTCTCCATAGGCCGGTTGGTCATTTTAGCTGCCTTGCCCCTCCAGCGGGTCAGGAAGTCAACAAAAGACTCTCGGGGGGTCTGCTTAGTAGTCTCCAACTCCCTGGTGGTTACGTCCAGTTGGACATTATAGTTGTACTGCCTGATAAATGCCGTAGCAATATCTTCCCACGTTCTAGTTCTGGTGGCTTCTAAGGTTAGAAACCAACGTTGAGTGGCCCTAGAGAGGGACCGGTGGAAGAGCTGTGCTTTCAGCTAATCATCAATGCCCATAGGAGATAGAATACCGACATACACCCTCAAGTGAATCCTATGATCGCCGGCACCATTGAATTTTTTCATATCCGGCATCTTAAATTTCTCGGGCAGCTTGGCATAGAGAAATAGGAAAAGTCCTTCCACATCTAATATGTACTCATCAACTCCTCAGGCTTTCCTCAGTACCTTTTCCAACCTGTCTATTTTATCAGACAATAAGGCCTCCCAGACCAAGGTCGAATCTATTATAGTGGGAGCAATAGTAGCAGCAGTGGTAATAGCAGGGATACCAGCAGCAGCAGTAGTAGGAATACAGGCGGTAGGCCTAATTCCTAGAAGATCTGTGTCATATTGTTCCTCCTCCGAAGCTTGGTTGTTGGCTGCTTTGCCCTGTAGATTTTTTGGAACCTGATTAGCCTGAAGGGCCCGAATTTCAGATTGACACTGAACCTGGGCCTGGGTTTTCTCCTGAAGCGTGAGGGTTATGGCTTCTAGAGCTCTTTACATCTCCGATAGAGTTCGGATCAATGCAGAATTTGTGTCTCCATCTTCCGCCATTGTATAATTCTTCGGATTGGAATTTGATCTTTTGATTCTTACACTCGGCAACTGGATCTAGGCAGCTACAGAACTTGATGAAGCAATGATAACCCTAAAGAGATGAAAACGAAACCGCTCATAAGATATTATAGTTCAGGATGACCCTATGAGGAAAATGACACAGGAAGCAACGCTAAGCAGCGGGATATAAGGTAGGTAGCCAAAACCCAATGAAGAAATACGTGGAAACCCTAAAAGGGAAAAGGTTGTGGGTAACGATACCCGACATTTTGTCTAAGACTAGAGTCTCAAATGGCAGAAAAACAAAAGATTTGCAGTGTGCGCTGGCTTTCCGTCTGAGGCCGTAGTCTCAAACGGTAGAAAAAAAGAAATTTGCGATGTGCAACAACTTTCTGTCTGAGACCAGAGTCTCAAACAGTAGAAAAAATAAATTTATGGTGTGCGCCGGCTTTCTATCTGATCGGAGTCTCAAATGGTAGAAAAAAATTGAAATTTGCGGTGTGTGTCGGCTTTCCCTCTGAGATCAGAGTCTGAAACGGCAGAAAAAAGAAAATTTGCGGTTTGCGCCAGCTTTCCGTCTAAGACTGGAGACTCAACGACAGAAAAAAGAAATTTCCGATGTGCGTCGGCTTTCCGTCTGAGACTGGAGTCTCAAACGGTAGAAAAAAAGAAATTTGCGGTGTGCGCCGATTTTTCGTTTGACACTAGAGTCTCAAACGGCAAAAAAAAAAAAGAAATTTGCGATGTGCGCCCGCTTTTCGTCTGAGACCGGAGTCTCAAACGGTAGAAAAAAAAATTGCGACGTGCGCCGTCTCTCCGTCTGAGACCGGAGTCTCAAGCGGCAGAAAAAAGAAAGATTTGCGATGTGCGCTGACTTTCCTTCTCAGACCAGAGTCTCAAATGGTAGAAAAAAAGAAATTTGCGGTGTGCGCAGGCTTTCTGTCTAAGATCGGAGTCTTAAACGACAGGAAAAAAAAATTACGGTGCGCACCGGCTTTTCGTCTGAGACCAGAGTCTCAAACGGCAGGAAACAAAATTTGCGATGTGCACCGGCTTTTCGTCTTAGACCGGAGTCTCAAATGGCATAAAAAAAGAAAGATTTGCAGGAAGCCCCGACTTTCGTCGAGACTCTGAACCTCTACGGATGAAAATAAAAGGGAAGGGGAGACGAAGCGCGACCTTTACGTGCGAGGGTGAACTCGGGTCGCAAAGAAGGTCGTGTGCAGGGACGATACCCAACTTTTCCGTGGAGCCGGAGCTCAAACGGCAATGGATGCGGGGAAGAATCGACTTATACGAACTGCACTGCATCGATAATTTGGTGATGCGGTGACAAAGACCGAGTTACACTATTGAAATGCGATTGATGAAGATTACGGAAGACTATCATCAGAAACATTGAGTCGTGACTCAATATCGGAGGAACTCGAAACTCAGGAAATTTTGGGCGAACAGAACACGAAAGAGAAAGGCACAAGACCTAACCAAAAAGTTTTGACTACATCACGGCCTAACGACGAAGAAACACTGGACGACCAACGGAGGGTCCCGGAAAGAAAGAGGTATTAGTTTATAAAACCCGACTCCTACGTAAAAGAGGAGATTAGGCTAACAGCTCAATGACCGTGAAAGATTTAGGATAATCTCGGAGGGATCCCGAAACAAAAAGAACAAGGTACGGGTTGAATGAGACCCAGTCCTAGACGCAATGGGAGAGAAGTCAGGTCCGAAACCTAACAACTCATAGGTTCGAGACATCCTCAGAAAATCTCGAGAGAAGAAAGAAGCATGGGTTGATGAAACCCGACTGAAAGAGGTGACGAAAGGGTTAGGTAACGGCTTAATGGCGGCAAAACTAAAAAGACCCATGGAGGGTCCCAGGAAAGAGAAAGAGGCATGGGTCGAGACCCAACAAAAAGAGAAACGAAGACAGTTAGGCGATGGCCTAATGGCGTCAAACTCGGGACAACCCACGGAGGGTCCTAGGAAAGAGAAAGAGGCACGGGTCGAGACCTGAGAAAAAGAGAAATGATGACGGTTAGGTAACGGCCTAACGGCGTCAAACCCAGGACAACCCACGGAGGGTCCCAAGAAAGAGAAAGAGGCACGGGTCCAGACCCTGCAAAAAGAACAAAAAGAAAGAAAAGAAAGAAAAGAGCTACTCTAATCAAAAGCAAACAAGAAACAAAAACATATAACTTATAAGGGTATTTGTCGTAAAGGGAGAGTTCTAAGATTAACTAGATGCATGTGAAAAGGCTTGGTAGTCTAGTAACCGGGTACCTTCTGAATAGAAATCAAGAATATACCTCCCCAACCAAGTAGTACCTGGCCAGGTCAAACAGTATGCAATGACCCTTTTTGCCAGTATCCAAAGGGGCATACGGCCAGAAGGCTTGCTAACATTGCCCATATAGCTCTGAGATAAGTTTCTTCCAAAGAACCGCCAAAGTGAAGGGTAAGGAAGCATTTTTCTTATTTTATTTTCTCCTTTCTCTTTTGTTTTGAAAAGTACCCAATGAAAAAGGAAAGTCAGGAGATGGAAAACTAATGCATACAATGCTAATACCGATGATAAATTTAAGACAATAATAGTTGGAATATTTTTCAAGTTTGACTCACATTAAAAAATAAATCCATAGTAGAGTCGCCATTGTGGGGATCCCGCCCTCTATCTCTTCCATTTTTCTCTCATCCGTCCCTCACTCAAAACGAGGAGTGTATGCAGAACGAAACACGAGGAGAGAAAGGAAAGAGGGATTTTCCCTCAAATGTGTCTCTGTGTTGAAGACCGCACGATTTTTGGAGTCGCCACTTGGTCTTCGGTTAAACCAAGAAACTAAAAACTTTCAAGGCAAACTAGTTCGTCCTTACCAGAGTAAATGGTTCGGGAGTTAGGGTACGAAAGGGGAAGGTGTTAGGCACCCCTCTTGCCCGATCCGATGATCGGCCTCTACTTAACTGTTCCGTTTATTCTTGTCTTAAATTTATTAAAAGTAACAAATACAGAAAGGGAGGTTGAAGAGAGAACATTAAAAAAGACATACAATGAAATAAAATCTAACTTAAAACTAAAGCTTTCTACACATACTTACACTTTAGGTATGTCAAAAGGGGAGATGGCAGCATAACAGTGCAGGCATGCATATAGGGCATACTGTTAAAGCATAAAAATATAGAAAATGCTACCGGAAAGCCACTAGTTTTTAACAAAGGTGGTGTGCGCCACTTTGAACCTGGCGCGCGCCATTTAGCCATGGCGTGCACCACTTGTGAGCTCTCTGGAGATGGTGTGCGCCACTATTGAACAGTGGGCTCGTCAATCAGAGGCTCAAAAGGGGCACTGTTTCAACAAAACAGTGTGCTGTTATGTCCTGGTGTGTTTTAAACAGAAAGAAAATACATGAAATAGTAAACATTTTAACACATAAGCATGCTAACAGTTAGAAATATGCAAAACAAGTTATCAAAGGCTACTGAAAATTATTGGTTTTTTGGCACAGGTGGCGTGCGCCACATGGGACATGGCGTGCGCCACTTTTGAGTCCTCTAGAAACGGCGCGCGCCACTATGGGTCAGTGGGCTCATCCTTTCAAGGCTTAAAAAGATCTACTGTTTTGAGAGAAACAACTATGTTGTGTACATGTGAGTTTTTATATGAAGAGAAAAATGTAAAGAAACACTATATGCAATTTTATATATATGTAAAAGAAAGATTACAAAGAAGAAAAAAATAAACTAACTAAACATACGATTATAAAAAGG
>JAUTBS010068997.1:0-13346 GCA_032361285.1 Aequorea victoria | reverse complement strand
GCAATTGATGGGACATTTGTTCTATGTGTTAATTTTAATGGTTGAGATCTTTTTAATCTAATGGTTGAAAAATAGTACAGAAAGTGAGATGAGAGAGAGAAAATAAGTGGGTTTCACATTTAATTGAAGTTTCATAAACAATTTTAAACATTTAATTGCATTAATAAGATTTTAAATTGTGATTAAATTAAATTTTCAGTATAATATTACTATAAAAAGTTTTTTATTATTGATTATTGTCTAAATTAATTTAAAAAATAAAATATATCAACAAGTGCCTTCAGGCACGGGTAATTCGCTAGTGTATCTATATAAAAGAACTGAACTGAGGAATCGCTCATAACAGAAATCACCTACGGTGATGAAGATCCAAAGGATGATGATGATCTCGGTGGTCACTGAACTGTGGCAACGGAGGGTGGTGGTGGCAGAGGTGGTCTCAGCTGGAGCAGAGGATGTGCGAAGGAGATCGTAGGGAAAGAGAGAAAGCTGAGAGAGAAATTTGTGATTGAGAGAATGAGGTCCCCAAGAGGGAATGAATCCCATTTAAAATGGGAGATGATCCACAAGATCATGGATTTCCTGATCTTCCTCTATAATTCCTGGCTTTCCCCCAACCAATCCCACTTATTAAGGAAGGACGGCTGACCCATTTTCAAATTATGGATTCTGCTGACACAGCTGTAAAAGCTGACTCCCAATTCCTTTTTCTTTTTATTTCTTCCTTAATTATTTCATTAAATAATTTAGGTATTATCAAGATACCTTATTTTCCAATTAAAGTTTTATTAACTTTAATTTAACTTATCATTTAAATTTTCCTTTCCGCATTAGTTAATTAAAATTTTATTTTTATTTATTTATTTGTTAATTGATTAATTGAATTATTGAATTAATAATTAGTTTTATAAAAATCTTAAATTTTACCGGCTTTTACATTCTCCCCCCTTAAAAGAATTTCGTCCTCGAAATTAAAAACTAACCTTGAGAAAATAAGTGGGGATAACGCTCGCAGATCTTGTCCTCGCGTTCCCACGTAGCCTCTTCTACCTTATGATGACGCCAAAGGATCTTGACAAGGCGAATCAACTTATTTCGTAGAATCTTATCTTTCGTACCCAAAACCTGTACCGATTGCTCCTCATACATCAAATTCTCGCGAACCTGAAGTGACTCATAATCTATCACATGCGACAGACTAAAAGTATATCTCCTCAGCATAGAGACATGGAACACATTATGCACACTGCTGAGGTTAGGTGGCAAGGCCACACGATACGCCACCTCACCAACACGATCAAAAATATCGAAGGGTCCGATATACTAGGTACTCAACTTCCCTTTCTTGCCAAAATGGATAATTCCTTTCCAAGGTGAAACCTTGAGAAATACCATGTCACAAACAGAAAACTCTAGATCTCTTATTCGCACATTGGCATAACTCTTTTGTCGACTTTGAACTGTTAGAAGCTTGTTCCGAATAACCAGAATCTTCTGAGTCGCGTCTTCTACAAGATCAGGTACAAGAGGCTGTCACTCGCCAACTTCATACCAACACAATAGGAATCTACACTTTCGCCCACACAAGGCTTCATAAGGTGCAACCCCTAGACTCGAATGATATCTATTGTTGTAGGAGAATTTTATTAATGGTAACTGATCGTCCTAGTTACCCTTCCATTCTAAAGCGCAAGCTCTCAACATATCTTCTAACATCTGATTGGTCCTCTCAGACTGGCCATCGATTTGCGGATGATAAACTGAACTGAAGTCCATACGCGTACCCATAGCTAACTATAAGGCACTCCAAAACTTCGAGACAAAACATGGGTCACGATCCAAAATGATAGAAATAGGTGATCCTTGAAGACGTACAATCTCCCGCACATACAGCTGCGCTAAACGATCCAAAGAGTAAGTCATTTTGATGGCGATAAAATGAGTTGTGTCACGCCCCGAATTGAGAACAGTGACTGGCCATTGATCATGGGCCTTAGCCTAACGAACCAAGAAAGCCAAAATGCAATTAGTAGTCTATATACTAATTAAAATTCATTTATTCCATAGATTAATCAATAAAATCCCAAAGCATATTCAATGGGTCAAACATGCCCATAATCTCCAAAAATGATATCTCAACATCAATAATAAAATGTACTCAACAGTACTGAAGTAAATATGAAAATGCAATAAATAATGCGGAAGCAAGATATGATCATATGTCCTAGAGGTCATAGAATTGGATCCCCCGCAGCAGTCCATCAAAAGCATATCAACTCACTTGCTACCTAAAAATTTTATAATACAACATCAGTATAAACTGGTGAATGAAATCATGATACTACAATGCAGTTCTAAAATATAGATAAAATAGAGTGTATGATAACATAACATGGCATGGTATATACAGCATAAGAAAATGGGTAATCACAAATCCTTCTGTTTAATTCTTCTCAAATCATTTCATTTTCTTTCATTTGAAAATATATTTATTTTTTTCATTTTTCTTAAAAACACATATGTTTTTCTTTTTAAACTGGATGACAAGTGTCCTCATATCAATATCATAAAATAATGGTAAAGGCGACATGCTCATACAAGAGTGGGAAAAATCAATCTGGTACAACAAAAATAAACTGTGCAAAAAATAAGTATCAATGCCACATTTACTCGGGGTCTCTTCATCCTTCGATCCAATATCGACAATAAAGTCACCACGGGTTGACGCCCGGGATTATTTTCTACTCGATTCCAGTTAAGGTCACTGGACACACCTGGGCTATTCCTTAACCGTTGAGTCAACTAAGGTCAACACGAATTCAATCAGTTCTTTTTGCTAGCTGGCCAAAGTCACCACCTGAGGCGAGCTTTCCCTTAGAATTTTCTATATCCCAAGAAATCACATCTCAAGTCGCACCATACATATAAGTAAAGAATACTTTTCTTTCTTTTCATGCTTTAAAACTTTTATACCATGAATTTGCAGGATAGTATATCATACATAACATTCAAAAGAATTTAAAAGCATTTAAATAAATATATTTTCTTGTAAAACATTTACAAAATGATTTTTAATTAAAAATACTTGAAGTAGCTAAAACCTTTCTCTTTAAAATAGTTTTGGGGAATGAGAATTTTACTGAAAGATAATAGCATGAACCACTCACCTGATGTCCGCTGAAAAAATAAAATGACTAGCAACAGGTATGATATACGTTAACCTGAATGATAACATGTACAAACCATAAATAAATTATAAGAACAGATAACGGCCTAACTATCCAAACGATCCATTGACCCATTTAATGTTAATCCCTCTTTGTTTGTGTGCTAACTGAATTACAATTTAATTCAAATGTATTAATTATACTGATGCCCCAAACGGCACCTTTAAATCTTTTAACCTTAATTTATAATGTTTTTCAATTTATTAAGTTTAATTATAAATTAATTACAACTTATAATTAATCTATCATCGGATAATATTTTTAATAATTAAATTTTATTAAAAATATGATTTCAGCGTTTACATCGTTAATTAATAACTTAGTTTAACATTAGGATTCAATCAAACAAGCCCTAAACAAAAATGAGCCAAAACAGCCAAAAGCCAGCCTCTGGTTGGTTCCGTCCAGACGTCGGGGTGGCACGTCCGGATGCGAAAGCACAGGAAGGGAAAAAAAGGCTACTAGCCCCATCCATTTTCGGACGCCGGAGGCGTTCCGTCCGGATGGAACTCCTCCGCAGAGAAGAACCAGAGCTTCGACTGTAACGCTCCGAAAATCCGGTTCGTTATGAGACATAATTATAGTAATTAAGGTTATTCTAATGACAACCATTCCACATCATTTAATATTTAACATAGGATAATATAATTTTGCGTTCTTGCATATTTCACACCTTGTCTTAATATTACATGCCATCAATAATTTAGATGGAATTACAAAAGTACGACGTCTTTAGTCGCCCCTTGTTCATGTGAGCCACAACTCGACCTACTCCTCGTCCTGCTCCTCGATCACTGTTTCTTCTTCAAATCCTAGCATGAAACGCCATGAGCTGCGAAGCTCAGAAAGAAACTTCTGAAACCAACATCTATAACACTTAATACATACAACAATATATAATAAATCATGATGTGCAAAAATGATAAATTCCCTGAACCACGACCGGGACTCCTTTACGTCGAAAGGATCCGGAAAAACACAACTACTCAAACTTGAACACTTGAAGTTGTAGCAATTTAGGCCCCCAGATAGTTGGATACAGTCCTCCATTAGCGGTCACCATGACTCATAGTGGATTACATACCCACCTATTTATGCAAGCCCCTGGATTGAACCGATCTTAAAGACCCACCTTGTCACACCATGAGTAGCCGAGTGATATACTGAACTAGTTCATGAATTCTCCAGGGGCGGCAGGGTACAGCCAGGTGAAGAGTAGTCATAGCACCTCGAAACCACCAACCCACTGAGTCCCTGACCAAGTTTGTGTTAAATTTATAAGTTTGACACGGTGCACCACTATACACAGTACCCATCAAATTGTTATAACATAGAAGGGAAATCAGCCTCTCCATCACAAGATCACAACCCAAGTCACATCCATGTGAGCTTGTTAACAATAACACAATGTCGAAGAAGAGTCAATCCTAGCCAAGCTAGACACCAGGTGAACACCCCACCCAAGACTCAGTCCATGCATGAGAGATGTTCATAACATAAGTTGAGATCATATAACATTCGTTCCAGCCATAAACATACATTCAAACCCATAGATGATGTTTAAATAGGAAACAAACAAGACTTAGGGTTAAAGGAGCCTTAAACACTTTGTTTTTCATAACAGAGTAACATTCCAGAATCTGCCACAAAGACCTTAAAATACTTTAAAACTATCAAACCTTACTAGAAATTTATGAAAATGTACAGAGAACTAGATTAAGATGTTATCTACATGTTTTAGGAAGGAACCGAGAGTTGGTTGTAAACAAAAATTTGTCCAAAAAACACTACAACATATTCTGTCGACAGAGGGGTTTGTTTGGAAAAATTGGTATATCTCGGAATCTACTCAATAAAATTAACTTCTATAAATAGAGGGTGAAACGACACTCATATATCTATCTCTGGATAAGTGGATCATCATAAGGGGACTTTTGTAGAGCAAGATACAAGGTTCTAAAGTAGGCTTTGTTTCTGCCTCTCTGTCACAGATATTTCAAAATTGGCAAAGGGATACAAAAATACATTTTGGGGTCTAACCAAAAATCACACATACTCAAGACACTATAGTGAACATCTGTTATACACAGAGTTTTATTTCGAGTTCATTTGGCTCCCATAAAAATTCAAGGATTGGCCTAAAAACTACTCAGTTTTTGTCCTTTCTTCGGAAACTCAAACATTCAACAATCATTTCTACTTTAACTCATCGAAAGCATGTCCAAACATGACATAACTTCATAATGCATCCAATACAAAGTTATTAATCATTTTATAGATTATTTATTCCTCATTTTTTGTTCATTTCAAACTTTCCTAAAACATAGGTTTTACTTCCTTTCTTGGTTTCATAAACTATCTTCATCTTTCTTCATTTTTGTCCATCATCTTTTATCTTAGAGAGGTATGAAGATAAGAATGTGATATTAGGAAAAGTAAAGAAGATTTTTAAAAGATTCTTACTTGTTAGTTCTAGGACTTAGAAGAAAGTTCTTGCTTCCTTGATCTTCTCATTTTTCTTCTTCTTTTTTTTCTTTCTTCTTCTTCTTGTTCTTCTTTTTCTCTTTACTTTCTTCTAGTTTTGGCTGAAATTTTGGAGGGTGAAGAGAGAGAGTGGAAAGGAGAGAAAAGATCTTGAAGGCTTGAGAAGTTAGTTCTATTTATAGGCAATGTGGTGGGATAATAATTCAAGACTTCCTAATTTTCTTTTAATTCTTTAATTTAGTCAATTCTCCTCACTATTTGGATGACTTTATGAGACTTCAAAAGTCTTCTAAAAGAGGATAAGAGGACATGACAAAATAGTTGATTTGAGGATGTTTTTTCATTTCAAGCATTATGAGAATTATGAGAAAAATAAAGCTTTAATTTTTCTTTGAGTAGTTTTCTCCCATAATTTAATTATTCTATGTATTCTCATACTCTTGAGGTATATTTATGTGTATAATTATCTCCCATAATCAATTTATTAGGCTAGAGAATGAGTTGGAGTCTAATTTTTAGTTTACTTTCAAGACAAGCAACCTATCACATCAATATTTTCTCTTTATTTCCTATTTTCAAAAATTCTTAATTAAGTCACATCATGCCACCCTCCATGGGGCTTCCGGCCAAGGGATGTTTGGGAATTGAATTATTTTGTTATTTTTGTTAATTCCATAAATTAGAAATTAATATGGGTCCCTTTTTGTCTTTGATTAAAAATTTGGGCCTTTTATGAACTTTTCCAAAAATAGTTCATAGAATGGGCTTTAATTTAATTATTTGGGCTCTAGAATGAAAATTGGGTCCATTGATTTAATTTATGAGTCCATGGATTTGGATTTTTATGTTGGACTTTAATCCAAAACCTCATGTTTGGATGGTGATCTCGGAGACCAAACATTGTTCTTCTAACTTAACTTTAACTTCTTTAGGTTCTAAGTTCAAGACTTCATTTACTTAATCATTTTTAGTGTTGAACCTTTAATTAGCACTATTAGGGTTTATGAAAATTTAAATTCTAGGTTTTGAACATTTTATAAACTAATTAGGGTAAAATTACGCCTATGTTAAATTGTACGAAAATGCTGGTCTTTACCGGGCCCGATTTCAAAAACCAACTAAATTTTAGGAAAGGATTTGGGATATTATCCTAAGATCTATAAAAATTATAAAGGTAGGTTTTGCGTTGTGAAAACATCCAGTTGGGTCCCACATGGGCCTCGTGTTAAAGATCGACGTTCTTCGCATAAGCGTCGTAGAAATGAGTCAGGCGGTGATTAAAAGGGTTTGGAAGTGCATGATTCATGTGAAGATTTTTCGGAAAATCATTTTAGATCCATAAAAAATATGTAATCGATATGATAAACACGATTTCATAGCAGAAAGACATGGAATTTGATTGAAAATCAGTCGTGCATCGAAAATAGACGTGCGAAGGTTTTTTTTTTGCGAACATGGAAATGGTTTACATCGAATATCGTAAGAAACTTAAATAGACTCAAAAGCAATAAATTTAGGCCCCATGTGTTTTGGAAAAACATGTTTTTGAAAGAACGGTCATGCGGTCGGAACTTGGACCCACAAGGGTCTGGCGCCGCAAACCGATGTCCGATTACATGATGATTATGCATGCCTACATACTAAAATAGAAGTATGAAATATTAATACTAAAGCATGCTAACAACTAAAAAAAATATTTAATAAAAGAAAGATAAGGTACTTACTTCGACCCGTAGATTGTCGATTAGTCTGGCACGCACCCAGGTGTCTGATCTTTGAGTTGAACTCAAATACTTTTTTCTCAAACTTATCGGCACTTTTGGATGCACAACACTACTAGTACTTGTATTGGAAGACTAATAAGGAATAAGATTCTAAAAAGGCTTGCTGAATCAGGTCTCTACGAACTCTTTTCCTGAATCGAATTACTCTGAGTCGTAACGTTCCAGCTCGAGTTGAATTTCAATTCTCTCTCATCTTCTTTTTTTTTTTAGATGAAGGCTTCTATTTATAGGGGTTCGAGACAGTTAGAAATTGTCTGATAATAAAGGGATAGGGGTTGTTGATAAGGCCCAGCTAATTAGAAAGAGTCTCGGGTCGAGAAAGACTTGAGCTATCCAAGACTCTGTCCAAAGGGCCAGTCCGTCCATGATGGAATTTTCCCAATGGATGGTCTGGACATGGGGGCCTGGTCCTCCCTCTGGGATGGGCCAGCCCTCCTGGCTCGAACCCCGAGGGTGGGTCCGGCCATGGGGACTTTTCGGGGCCTATTTCGGTATTTTGAGGGATTTTGGATGTCCGGGAAGCAAAGAAGGATCGTCCAACCTTTGAAACATAAAATGAATGATTTAAAACTCATATTTTAAAGTTTTGTTAGATAGAAAACAAGATTTGATGGAGGATAAAAATGACATTTGAAGAAGTTTGGTTGAAAAATAATTGGAATAGAGGTTATAGGCGTCCCGACAAGCAAAGAGGGCTCACTCAAACTTTTAAAAATATTAAACAACAGGGTTTAGAATGTATGTTTTGAATTTGTTTTTGTTGAAAATAAGGTCTGAGGGGTTGGTGGATGGCTCCCAAAGAAAGTGTGTCGAAAACTGTCCAAAATGGAGAAGGGTCTGTACCGGAAACTAAAGAAGGTCCACCCGAACTCTCGAGACTTGAAATATACAATTTAAAACATATATTTTGAAATTATTTTAGTTGAAAACAAGGTTTGACAGGCTGGTGGATGGCTCCTGAAAGAATTGTGTGGAAAAGCGTAAAAAATGGAGCAAGGTTTAGGTGGAAACCTAGCTTTGAGCGACTCTTGTGCCGATTTGTTCTTGTCGGAAGGTATCGTCATTCTCAAGAACATTTCCATCATCAAACAGGACTAACTGGGGGGCTGGTGCATTATGCCCGATCAAAATGGGGTGTTTACAGCTGGTCACTTAGTAACCGGGCCTCCTGCCTCAGTAAGCAGTGAGTGTTCGACTCCAACGGTGTCTAGCTTGGGCTTGACAGTCGTGTGGCTTTTTTTGTGTTGAAACCTTTGTGACTTGAGTTAGTAAGCCTGTTGAGGAGAGCTTTCACACCTAGTATCCTAAGACCTTTTAGTTTGGGAATCACTATCCTAAACCTCGCTACACGGGTCACTTAGAAAGTTCAGGGACCAAAACTTTGCTTTCCCACATCATGTTCATTTTCTATTTGGGGAGTTTTGGTCCACATGATCCTTTGCATTCCATGCTAGGTAAAAGTTGCTTAGTGTGAGTACTATTGCACATTTTGAGGTTTGTGCACTCAAGTACTAAGTCCAAGTTTTGGGGTTTGACTTCTTTTTCTAGCTCTCTAGACTGGACGATTGCCTGATGATAGTCCATGTGGGTTTTTCCCTTTATGCATGCATTTGGTGTGACTCTTTGTCTGCTTTTCTCTTGCCGTGTCTCCTGGTATTTTTGTTTGAGCATTGTGTCCCTCGTATGACAAACTCTCTACGTTTCACCCTTGATCTTTCTTTGGTTTCTATCATATCTTGTGCACTGTTGGTTTTTTGTTTATCTAAAAAAAATTGATAATAATAAATATTATTTCTTATTGCATGCTTGTGTGTTTTTTTTTCGTGCATGCTGGAGTTCTTATAGATATCTTTTTATGGGGGAGTTATTGTGAGGGGGGGTTCTTTCTTTTCAGTGACTTCCTTGTCCACCAGTGCCTTGCGCTCGATATGCGCTCGCTAGTGCGCTCGATCGTCATGGGCCTGCTAGGGGCTCGATAGCTGTGACGTCATCAAGCGCTCTGCACCTATATATGGTGCTTGCAGCCTCTCAGGCTCATTTTTCTCGAGCTCACTCTCTTTCTCTAGGACTCCTTCCTCTCCCTTTTCTCTAGTAAGTCCTCCTTCTTTTGTTTTTTTTTCAGTTATTCCCTCTAAGATTTTTTGTTTCCTAGCATGTTTAGGCCTATTCTTGTGCTTTTGTCCCTTATGGCTAGATCTAGTGTTCGCGGTTCCAAGTGCAGCCGCAATGTTTCCTACGAGAGGTTTAGTTCCCCCGCTACTCAGGACTATTACTCTTTGCACTCCAACCATCTTGTCCTATGCAAGCGTAATGTTGAGCTCGAGGACTTTGCCCATTTGGGCATTTTTGGTATTTTTGTCGCAAGGTCGGACACATGTTGCCACGGGTCACGGGAATGTCCTCCCTGATTTAGTTCGGGAGTTCTATGCTAATATATCCGCCATTGACACTTTTATCGCTTCCATCACCATGACCTTACGGGGTATCGAAATTATTTTTTCTATCGATGCCATTATTGCATTCTATGACAACCCTCGTCCTCTCGACCACCCCTTATCCTTTCGAACAGGCAGCACAATCTCGGGTTGAGATCACAGATGAGCTATCTGGTGGTGAGCACCCTCATGGTCACTCCTTCCTTTAGCGTGAGCTAACTCCTGCCTATCTTATTCTTAACAAGATAGTTGTTACTACCATCACTCCTAAATCCAATACCTCTGATATTCGTCCCTTCTTAGGAGAGTTTCTATATGCTGTCATGCGTCGATATTCTTTTGACCTTCCGATGTACATCTAGAATACAATCCAATAGTTCTCCATTCATCCACATGGAATTGGGGGTTTCCCCTATGAGTCAATCATTACCTGTTTTGTTCGAGCCTTCTATCCCGAGGTTTGTATACATGCTGATGAGCCTCGCCTTCATCCATTGGGTGATCTCACTACCCATACTGAGGTTCAAAGCATTGCTCATATTGTTGATCCTTATGCTCGTCCTAGTGTTGGACGTGGGCGAGGTCGTGATCCTCCTCCTCTTACTGATCCTCCTGTCGTTGCTGGTGTCGGCCTGTCCTCAATCAGCGCATGACTTCTCAATTTGATGCTCTTAACCACTGCTTTGACATCGTTGATCATCGTCTTGACTCACTGGAGGGTCGCGTCCAGTCTCTTCACGATCATTTTGTTAAGGATGATGATGACTATCTATGTTTTGGTGATGCCCCCCTTGGTCTCTTATTGTGCCACAAAGGGGGAGAGTTAGTAGTTGGTAGTTTGGTTTGTTAGTAGTCGGTAGGTAGTGGTAGTTTGGTTCTTTGCACAGTGTTTTGTTTTAATGCATGTTGTTTTAGTTAGCCATGTGGCTTGTTGGTCTGCTACTATCTATCACATGTATTGCTCTTAAGTGTTTATGCATATGCTATATGGATAATCATGTGATTTTGTTCTTATCGAACTGGTTATTGTTCTCATTTGTTTATTGATATACTCTATGCTTTTCATGGTATGGTTTGTGGTTTAGTTATATGTTCAGGTTAACAACTTGGCTTGAGAATTTTTTTAGGTAATTGAAAGTATATAAATTGGAACAAAAATATAAATTTACAAGTGGCATCCCCTATGCACTTGCAACTTAACCACTTACAAGCCATACCCATCGAAGGGTTTCACATTGTTCAAACAAAACAAAACCAACCAACCCCCCCCCCCCCCCCCCCCCCCCCCCCAATAAAGCGGGGGAGGAAACAAAGCTATCTATTTTAAAACAAAGATCTAATAAATAGAATCGACCCTACAAAAATAAAAGGACAGTGTTACATCAAACCACAACATGCCACAAACTATAACTTCAGAAGCTAACAAAACAAAACAATATAAACAAAAGATCTAAAAGTAGCGGAACCAAGAATGGACCAGAAGGATAGCCATCCACCTTAGAACCTTCCTAAAGACCAAAGACAAACCTCTGATAAGACACCTCACTTCTTAGGGAAAGGAAGGCCACTAAAGATCTGCAAAAACTCCAGTCTAAAAGTGGATGGAACCTCGAATCGAGCCCCAAATAAGGGATGAAAAGAAACGATCAGGATTAGCCACAGATGAACTGGAACATCAAGGGCCTAGGCCATCACAAATTGAAACCATCAGAGCACTCACTGCCATCAGATTCGGATAGTGCACTTCCCATCAGTGAAGCAAAACAACCAAGGCGCCTCCAAGAGGTTATAGCCCAAAAGCCATCGATATGAGCAAAGGGATGAGTCAGATACACTAGGAACTCAAGGGTAGAGGTGGTCGGAACCGCTCACCATAACCTAATAGACCACAAAAGGACATCCCTAGATATCTGCAGTGTTTTCACCTGCTGCTATTCCTTGCATAGAGCTCTGTCGTTACCTGCTCTTCTGCTGCTATTTTATTGGGCTTGGCTTGCGGCTCCTAAGAAGAAGCCTCGTCGACTATAAGCGTTGTGTTTTTGTTTCTATTTTTGGTGGTTATTACTGCTTGGATGGCCATAGGTGTTGTGGTCCTGTTGAGGCATCAAGGCTAGGCTCTCTTTGGACCATTTTACTGCTTTTATTCTGGATGTCTCAGGTTCTCTTTTGGCTGCATTTTGGATTGTATTGTACTGTTATGTTGTTTTGTTTCAGTGTTTAAGTAAATTTTGCTTACGTTTTTGCCTAGCCATGGGGGTTGTCCATGGCATGAATGCTACCTACACAGTCGGTTTTTGGGTCGTCCATACCATTGCTGTCATCCCCTCCTTTGTGGTTACGCTACTGTTATGTCAACCCTTTGTTGGTTGTGTCGACACACCACCCTTGGGTCGACCTTGTTATTGCTCATTCAGCTTTGTCCCCGTTTCCTCTGGTGTCGTCCTCTTCCTTTTGTGTTGACCTATTTTTATGGTGAAGCGTGAAGCATGGTGTTGCATGTAGTTGGATCTTGTCTATCCTGGGGAATGCCCTTTGCAATCGTGTAAATGTTTCTTTTTTCATATATAAATTTTAATTACCAAAAAAAACACACGTTCAAAGCACCTCAAGCCATCTTCACCATCGGTCCAGACCTCACCGTCTAGAAAATGCCAAGGCCAAAGAGCCCCTAGCTGCACCTATACCAGATACCCCACATCACCCTGAAGCATATTCACAACAAACCACCGACATTTGGGGCCCACAAGCCATGGCCCAAAATCAACACAAAACCCCCAGTTGCTTTGAATAACACCTGATTTGAAAAGCAGAGAACTCAGAACTAGAAAGAAAGGATAGGCTACCCCCTCATCGTCATCCCAGGAACAACCGAAAACCTCATAAAAGTGCCTCACTTCCTAGGGGACGGGAAGAAAATAATAGGCTTCAAGAAAACCCAAAAGACATATGAGGAGCAGAACAACCAAACACCTCGTCAATCAAATCCACACAGTCAAACCAGCACAAAAATGGGCAAGACAAGAATGAGTTGGCTCCTCAAAGAGCCCAAGGATAGAGGTGGTTGGATCCCTTAAAGATAGGCCATAACAGATTGGCCAGCCCGAGAGAACAACCCTCGAAACAAAAAGAGCTAGGCCAACATATAGAACGAGGTGCAACCCAAGAAAACTTCGCCATCAGATCTATCATCACTGTAAAATCCGATAAAATTTAAAAATTTAAAAATGTATTTATTAAATTGATAATTCAATTAATCAATTAATAAATAAACTAAATAAATAAAATGAGAATAAATGAATTGATGAAATAAGTTTTAAAATATTAATTTAATTAAAAACTTATTCAATCTTTAGTGAAATTATCTAACTATTAATTAATTAGTTAAATTAATTAATTAAAGGAAGTAAGTGTAAGAA